>CM029020.1:102795433-102903928 GCA_016801055.1 Panax notoginseng
ACGCATTCCATTCTCGTATGCTCTTATTCTCTTCGTATATTATTCGTACGATATTCGTATTATACGTCGTACTAATCTTCGTAATATACTCGTATAATAACTCGTATCATACTCGTATTTCTCACGCATAATAACCCTAGTTATTATACATACTCATAACATTCTCGGAACTCACTTTCCCTAACCCTTAGGTTTTGAGTCCGCAGGCGAAAACTTCATTTTTGCCATAACTGAAATATTATTGAATATTCCATCACGTCTTAAGATTTCACGCAATCAAAAACTTCTCGGAATTTCAAAATAAATCTCCGAGCAGAAACGGGTGAATAGTGCCTATTTCGTCTTTTTCCCCGAAAAATATTTTATTTCCAAATTTTTTTTATTTTCGTCTTGAAAATTCTTACTCGTTCAGTCTAGCTCGTAGCCAGAATCCTCCCGATTAATAATCATTCTAGGTTATAGAACGATTAATGAACACATAGCACAGAATAGTATTAATAAAAATTTATTTTATTAATAACTAATTCTTTAACTTAAATTCTTGACAATCCGATTTTCCGGGTTGTCACATGCGCCGTCGTACGAATATTCCCCGACAACAACAATATTCCACAACTAAACGAATATTCCTCGACAATAATGAATATTTTTATAACCACTTGCTTATTAAAATATTTGCGCATTTTATCCATAACTAACCACATTAATCAAATCAACCCCTTACTATTTCAAAATAATAAATAGAGGAAATTCAATTTTATTTATAAAAAGTTGGGGTTTTACAACCTTCCTCCTTATGAAATTTTGTCCTCGAAATTGACGTACATACCTGGTGTTTCGAAAAGGTGAGGATAACTCGCTTTTCCAACCCCCAGGTCATTTCCTCAATAGCATGGTTCCTCCACAAAACTTTGACTTGCGGTATAACCTTTGTGCGTAGGACATGCTCCTTCCTATCCAAGATCTTGTCATGTACCTCCTCTTAAGTTAAATCTTCGGCTATCTCGTCTGGTTCTAACTCAATAATGTGGTTCGGGACTTTCACATATTTACGTAGCGTGGATATGCGAAAAACGTTATAAACACGAGACATACTTGGTGGTCAAGCGAGTCTATAGGCCACATTTCCTACTCGATCGAGAATTTCAAATGGACCAACAAATCGAGGGTTTGAGCTTTCCTCACATCGTCTATTCTATCTTTTGGAATTACGACTTCTTGCACCTTCTTCTTCATGTTCATCAGCTCCGGGTCTGTGACTTGAGCAGCTTTAACTTTATCGATTAAAGTCGATTCTAATCGTATATTCGTTATCTTCACGTAGGTTCTTGGAGTCTTTAACTCTATCTCCATCCTTTGTAAGTCGTACAAAATGGGCCTTTGCGTTGACAATATCGCACTCGTACCGCATACGATCTTCTACTCAACGCGTTAGCTACCACGTTCGCTTTTCCAGGATGGTATTGAATGGTATGGTCGTAATCTTTCAACAGCTCAAGCCAATGTCGTTGTCGCACGTTGAAGTTATTGGAAGCTCATCTCACATTCCTCGCTCCATTCATATTTTGTATCTTTTCGAGTCAGCTGAGTTAATGGAGTAGCGATTCGAGAAAATCCTTTCACGAATCTCCGATAATAACTAGCTAAGCCTCGAAAGCTACGTATTTCGATTACTGACTTAGGTTGCTCTCAACTATGACTCATATCCCAATCTTGGATAGCACGTCACAATGGCATGTATCAGTTTACCACCGCATAAATATAACGTCCCCTATGGAGAGTCTGGCTTCAGTGCATTCCACAAAGGAAGTCACCAGATAGAGGCTAGGGTACCAATTCATGTAGTTGGGTTTTTAACTCCTGAAATTCAATAGGAGCCATTCGATATGAGATTTTAGAAATGAATTTTGTACCGGGTTCAAAGCCAATACAAAATTTAATATCACGCTCTGGGGGTAGGCCAAGAAGTTCTTCAGGAAATACGTCAGGAAATTCACTAACAACAGAAAGATCATTCAAATCTGACGTATTTTTGTTTAAATCCATTAAATGGGCTAAGAAAGCTTGACATCCATTTTTCAAAAAACGAATGGCTTTATGGCTTGATATGACAGTGATTTACTTTAGTGGTCTGGTTGCTTGAATTCGCATAACAGGCTGGTTAGGAATATGAAAACTAACAACCTTGCGAAAATAATCAATTTTGGCATGATGAGTGGTTAACCAATCAATCCCTAAAATCACATCAAATACAAGTATTTTCAAAAAAATAAGATCGGTAGGTAATGTGATGGTCCCAACTTGAATCAGGAAAGATTTATAAACAGTGGATGTAACGAAAGTTTCTCCTAACGGAGTCTCAACAGATAAGTCAAAGTCTAATTTCTCCGAAGTCAAATTCAAACGTTGAGCACAAGTAGGAGAGATAAAAGAATGGGTAGAACCGGTATCTAATAAGGTATAGACTTCGCAAGAACTTATAATTAACTAACCCGTGATAACTTCGTTCGATTCCTCGTCACGAAAAATGCTCTCCCTTAAACTACCGACTTTGCTTTGTCCGTTTCCGCCTTTGGTGCCACCGTCTCAGCTGGACTTGACTTCGCTACAAAACAAAATCGAGCTATGTGATCGTCTTTTCCATAACTAAAACATACATTGGAAGGCTATGAACAGTTTGGACTTATATGTCCCTCCTCTCCACATCTGTAGCATCTAATTGGCAGTCGTTCTCCTCCCTTAGAATTTGTTACTGGTGCTGGTGCTGCTGCCGACGTCTTCCCGTCATTGTTAAATCTTCTTTTCTTAAAATTTTCACTTGAATTATTTCTTCTATTATCTTGGCCATGATTACCACCGAAGTGGTTACCATTTCTGGCATGATAATTTCCTCCACGATGGTTATCATTGTTCCGATGGCCGTTGCCACCGGTACGATTATTATCGTGTTATTGGTCGTTAACTTTTGGTTGGGCTGACTCATTATCGCGCTCTAATAACTGAGCCCTATTTACAACATCTGAATATAAACAAAGTTTGTGAGAAATGAGGTATTGGCGTATTTCGGATTTCAAACCTCGCAGAAACATTTGCGTCACTCTCTCCTCATTATCAACCAAATGGGATGCAAATCGGAACAACTCGGCAAACTCAGCTTCGTACTGCGACAAGTTCATATTATTTTGCTCCAGCTTGATGACCTTTACCTCCTTCATGTGACGAATACTTTCAGGAAAATACTTTTCGTTGAACAATTCTTGGAGCTTCTCCCAAGACATCTTCAGTGTGGCAGGCTGAGTACACTTTACGGATTCCCACCAGTAATCTGCCTATCCTCGTAATATAAAAGTGGCGAAAGGAACCTTTTGCTCCTCTGATCATCCCAAGACATCAAATATCTTAGTAATCTACTTTATCCACGTCTCTGCCGTAAGTGGTTCTGACTTTCCCAAAAACTCCGGCGGTCCCAACTCCTTGAACTGCTTAGCGGTGACCATCCGTGAGTTGCCAGTGTTTCCACCTGTATTTTGAACAGTAGTCTTTCTCGTTTGGTTTTGCATGAATTCTAGAAAGTTTTTAAACATACCATCGTTCGTCATTTGGTCAGTGTTATTGTTTACATGAGGGTTATTACCTTCTTGATGCACCTTATCATGGGTATTGATCAATGGTGACTCAACGGTCTCATGTGCTCCATTACATATCTCAACATCTTCAGATGCCATTTTACTGTCACAAAACAAAGGTTAATTGACATGCCACATATTATCCTTATATTCTGACCGACCAATTAAATAACAAATAAGCTTAGGTATGACACACTAGCGAAGGATTTACTCGTCTCTCCCCTCCTAGTTCTATTCCCCGATCTCCACCAGAGACCATATCCCTAAGCTCTGATACCAACTGTGACGCCCCCAAAATAGGTTTATTCCACCCAACCCATTCTGAGTCGCCAAATACATGGTACAGAAAATAACTATAACTTCATTATTACAATTGTCGTGCAAAATACTGTGGGTTTAAAATACAAATATTGTCTTCTAGACAATATCCACACTCAAATAAGTCTTCATTACAATTATTGATACACTATCTTACAAAATAGTGAGGACTACTAAAACAACTATCTTTAATCATCATTCTATACCCCGACTAGTTCCCGCTATATTCTCGTCTCCTGAGAAGAAAAATGGAACAAAAAAGAAAAGGGTGAGCTCAACTAGCCTAGTAAAGAATATTATGACTAAAATAATGTACAAAAAAATTATCCTTAGTCTTTAACATGGAAAAATCTGATAGAATACAATAGACAACAAGTTTTAGATCAACAACTACAGCGGAAACAACAATTCATTAGAAGAGTTAAGTAGAGAATGAAATCTACTATCATCTATGAATTTAAAAGTCCATCATCAATATTTTTTTCCTGTAAAATTAATCATCAAATATTTATCTTTGCACTACGGGCCAAAGATATTTATTTGTATCACCAGTTGGTCATGTTCATCTCAACACATGTTCATCTTTGCACTACGGGCCAAAGATATTCATCAGGTAATCATTCATCTTTGTACTACAGGCCAAAGATATTCAGTTATATCACCATTTAGGACTGAGGATGATAAAAATATTTTTAAGAAAATGAATCCAATGAGATAAAAAGACAAAGATTAGGGATTCGTACTTTAATTTATCCAAGTTCATAAATATTCCATAATAATCAATTGTGGAGTAGAAATCAAAAATGAAGATCAAAACATAGATCCAATCAAAGATAGGAACCATAACAGAAAATCTTGAACACAGAAAAGAAAATTTAATTTTTTTGTGAATAATGTCATATTCGTGAATAGTGTCGTATTCGTGAATAGTGCCGTATAAGTGAATAGTAATCCCGACACTAAAAGATATAAATTTCACAAGAAAAATCATCATACTTCGTGAATAGTACTCGTGAATAGTAACTCATGAATAGTAACTCATGAATAGTAACTCCGACATGAAAAGATAAGAATTTCATAATAAAATTCATACCAATATTCTGGTATAATGATATTGAAAGAAATAATATCATTTACGAAAAAAAAATAACATCCCTTACCTCAAAAGAATAGTATTTCTGGCTGGAATATCAGATATAAAGCTGAAGGAAACTTGCACCGTATAATAATACTCAATGTATCAAAATACTCACAAAAATACGCTCGATAATATAGAGAGAGAAAACTTCAGATTCTGGTGTGATTTTCAATTCTAACCTAAACACCCTATTTATAAGAAAATACTTAGAACACCAAAGCAGAAAATTTAATAAAATAATAATATTTATTAAATTTTTTCCTACGCCCACCTTAGAAATCTGAATTCAGTATTTTGCAACAACAAGTGGGGCCCACCAACACACGAAACATGTTTTAAATATTTTTTGTAACAAAATCAATTCAGACCCAATATTTCAAAACTTCAATAATTCATAATAAATAGCCCTTTTATTAGAAAAATTTGAATCTTATATCCATTCTATAGGAAATTCAATTCTCTACAACTTTGTGGCTTTAAGTTTTTCTAAATTCAAAATAGAAATTGACCAAAATCCACATACGGACGATTTTGCAGGCTATAATCAAATTTCATTCAAAAATGGAGCCCATTAACATGTTTAACATGTGTTTAGCATTTATTGTAACAAAAATACTCTTTCTCTTTATTTACTCATCTATCACACATTCATTGTAAAAATATCACCGTTATTATATTATCGCATTAAACATTTATAATGTAATATAATAATATATTTGAATGAATTATTTTATCAGAAAAGATAAAATATCAATTTTTAACAATTGTCACTTTTCTAAAAATTTCTCCATTTATATCCACATAAAATAAATATTTTTCTTATCATATATATCAATAATTAATTATTTACAAATAATATTACAAAATCACAATAATGACAACCAGGTCGTTTCCAGGAAAGAGGGGGCCTTCCGGTAAAGATTTTTAATTACTGGCACGCAATTAAATAACCTCTCATAGACAGAACTTCCTTAGACATTGCCAATAATGCTATCTAATAATATTATTGATCTAATAATTTGAAATGCTGTGCAATGATAATTATTGAATCAACAATATAAAATATCAACGTAGCAATAATTGAATCAATAAAATAAAATATTGAACAGTAATTACGGTAACAATTATTGAGTAGTGACTTCTTATGTAAGAATCAATAATTGGTACAGTACCGTGTGCTACTGTGCAACACCGCGTATTACTGTATTTTAACCACTGGGTATTCTAACAGTGTTAATGGTAACAACTACGTCGTTATTTATAAAAACTCATACTTGTCGTTTTCTTCATCTAATCGCTTTCCGTTATGGGGCACACACAAGGCTGCGCCGTCGTACGAATATTCTCCGACAGCAACAATATTCCACAACCAAACGAAAATTTCTCGAGAACAATGAATATTTTATATCTACTTGCTTATTTAAAATATTTGCGTATTTTATCCATAACTAACCACATTAATCAAATCAACCCCTTACTATTTCAAAATAATAAATAGAGAAAATTTAATTTTATTTATAAAAAGTTAGGGTTTTACAACCTAGATATATACGTAAACAAGTCTAACATAAGGCATAAGTTGCTCGGGTATAATGAGTTTTGCTAGCTTGATTTTAAAGGATTTTCTAAAGGAAAACTTGAAGTTGCAAAACAAAACATGATGAACATTATGCCTTCAAATTCTGATCTTTATAGCCTATGTAAATAACTTGACTACGTGCATAAATGAGTGTGAAAGCATGATGTAGACAATGTGAATTTATCTTGTATGTTTAAATAAGTTTTACTAATGGAGACCTTAAGTTTCAATTACAAACTTAATAAACTATATAGGAACTTGTGAGATGTTCTAATATGAATATGTGAGAGCATGATGTATAGTGAATGAAGTGATTTTGCATACTTGGTGGCTTAACATGAGATTTTCACAAGAAACCTTGAAAACTAGTGTTGTCAATAACTGTAACATTCCATATTTTTTAAATGTAAGTTATAAATATTTATTAATTTATATAAATATTTATTGGATATGTTTATTATTGAATAAGTAATTGTTCAATTTGGTTGAGTTTATTTAGTTAATTATTTATTTGCTAAATAATTAATGTGATTAGTTAATTATTTATTTGTTAAATAATTAATGTGTTATGTGGATTGAATTATGTGATTAAGTAAATTATTTAATAAATTGTTATTAAATAAAGTGTAACAAATAACTATGTTATAAAGAGTTATTAAAATAAATTAAAGTAATTTTAATTTAGTTTTGCCAAACAAGGTGTAAGTATATTAATCATTTAAATTTTAAAGGGATTTGCCAAACAAAGCGGCCCTTGGATTTTTTTTGAATTTAAATTATTAATTTAATAAATAAAATATAAATAATATATATATAAATATATTTTTGGTAACTGATAAACTTATTGGTATATTTAATACAGTCGTCAGTTTCCAAACGTTTGAAAAATAGAGCGCGCGTTACTTTTATTTTTAGTATACGTATACTGTTATGTGGCTTAGCTATCAGTTTTACCTTAGAGTTGTCTGCTAAAAGGAGAAAAAGAAAAGTTTTAGAGAATTTGAGAGGAGAAAAGGGTCTGTGAAGTTGCAATTCTCAGAGGTTAACAAGGATTTCAAAGCTAATTCAGTGGTGTTTGCAAGGAATTATTACGCTAATTGAAGGTATTTTCCCTAATTATATGAATATGCATATATGAGCCTTCGACAAAATTGATATACTCTGTAATTTCAAATTTGTTGAATTGTTGTTATACAATGGGTTACTTGTGATTATATGAGTTTATGATGATTAGAGGTAGTGCTTAAACGAGAATTGCATGATAAATTTGTTTGACAGTAGGAAGAAATAATGTCAGTATATGTATTTCTTATGTAGCTTATGTAAATAACAATTATGATGATCAATTTAGTGTGTGAAATTAAACTGTGACTATATTAGTTAGTTTGTTAAGAATTACAGAGAACTTAGTTCAAAAGAATCAAATTGGTGTATCTTTATGATTACAGTATTCACTGTGTCAAGATATTTCTTCAATGGAGTCTGTATTTTTTTTTTAAAACACAGTGTTTTCAGAGAATTAGTTCTCTGCTATTGTTGTTTAGTTGTGTAAAATTAGTACACAAATGCTTCATAACTTTTATGTGTAATTTTAACGAAGTTATACATGTTGTTAGATGCCATTGGTTGTTAAAAATAATTTAGACAGTAGCTTTGCTCTGTCTTTCGGGTTGGGTCTGTGAGTTTCGGCGCCCCAACGTCAAAATTCACGCCCCAGCGCCAAATTTCGCGCCCTGGCGCCATGGTTCGCGCCCCAGCGCTGAAGCTCGCGCCCCAGTGCCGTAGCTCGCGCCCCAGCGCCACTGTTCCGCGCCCCAGCGCCGTAAAGTGACCTAGTTGGACAGTTTTGACCTCCTGTAGTAAAATGGCCATAACATTTTCATACGAACTCCGATTGAGGTAATTAAAGATGATTCGGAAAGAGGACGAGTAGACCTACAACTTTCATTCTTTAAGTTTTTTAATTTGAGGTTTGTAATAGTAGTCAAAATAGCCATCTTTAGGACTGTTGTGTATTTGGAGCCAATCGGAGGGCGTCAGGATGCACGAATGCAAGTGCAACCCTTTGGGTATTAGTATAACTTAATGATAACATGTTGGACATGTATTAGGATGTTGTATCAAGTTGTTAATGTACACGTGGTGCAATGGCATGATCATTTAAGTAGTTGTAATAAAGCTAAAAAGTAATGTTCATGAAAGATGTGTTGTTGTTTAAACTTAAACTTAGTTAGTAGCTATACTAAGAGTAATAAAAGAACTCATAAAGGTAATGTTAGTGTAACTAATGTATATTGTCAATACATATGGTATGTGTAGGACTTGGGGTGAACGTGAATAGTAATTGTTTAACCTACACACGAGGCAAGTTCCCTAACCTTTGCTACTTTATTATTCAGCAAGGTTACTTTTCACTGTTATGTTACACTTATGCAAGTTCTTTAACTCTACTTTTATAATTGTGTAAGTTTTCTTAACTCTAAACTTGTTATATTAGCATGCAAGTACCTTTAGTTTATCGTTCAAGTTATTATTTGTTGTGCATGCTTAATATTAAATTCTAAAAATGTAACCTTAGCTTAACGTTGTTCAAAGCAAGGTATGATAAGTTATTCAATTGTTATGCTATTAGATTATTCCTAAAGCATGGACTTAGAACGAAATGTTTATTCAGTATGATCATTCAATAACATAGTGTTATTATCTTGTATTCAACTAATCCTTAGTTGATGTCCGTTGAACTCCAAATTTCCTTAAAAACTTATCCAAACCAAACTTACTTTGGTGCGGACTTGTATTCTAAATACTGAGATGAACAACTCTTTTAATAGAGGTTTACACTTAGCGTTAAAATGGTTGTGCACAATACATTGTACGAAGGGTTGATCCCCCTAAGTACGTAGAGTCCTTATAGTCTTATGACTGTTAAAGTTAAAGTTGAAAGATTACTTATAACTGTGGACATGATTCGTGGTCATTAGACCCTCAGTGAATGTTATAGTTTTCAGAAAGTTAATAGAATATATTGTTCAGTTCTATTGAGCCTAATATTGGCAATTGATGTGAAAGTTTAAAGATTTACTTATTGTTATTTCAAGTGGGCCTTGTTTGCTCACTCTTGCCTGTAAAATTTCTTACAGTTAAAGTTGAAACGGGTGACGTACCTAGCACCAGTAAGGGAAAAGGAAAGATGAATAAATACTGAAGACTTGTAATAGTTTTGGTAGTTTACTTTCAGAATTTGATTTAAAGATTGTAATGAAGCTATTTAATTTTCCGCATTTGAATGATTGTTGTTAAAGGTTGGATAACCTGGGAGATTTACTTTTATTTAAGTTTAATCCTGTATGGGCAGATTTTCTTTTATTATTCAATTCTATTATGATTGGGTAGTTAGAAATGAATGTTTTGATTACGTGAACACCAAATCTTGAGGTAATGAAGTACCGGGATTTGGGGGTGTCAAAGGTTGGTATCAAAACTTTAGGTTATGAACCTTAGGTGGGGGAAAAAGCCTTAGGAAGTAACCTTTGAAAAGATAGTGGAGATAACTCTTATCGAGTTTCAAGGAAGAAGTAATAAAACACTTATGTGCTTATGTGTTTATAACTTATGTGCTCGTGAGTGTCGAGTAGAATGATTAATAACTAAAACTTTAAAATTTTGTTGTCAGGATGACTAATGTCGGAGAATCTAGTCAGACTAGGGAGGAGGGACCTCAAATGCCTATAGAGGAGGAGCCTCGCGACATTCATGTAGTTTGGGAACAACTACTGCCACGGGAGTCAGCCCCGTTGGTCACAGTGGTTGAAGATGAGGATGATGATGTGGAGACGGATGAGGAGGATCCCGTGGAGTTGCCACATGAGGATGAAGATAACGAGGACGAGGAAGAGGAAACTCCACTAACCTCGATGGCTGCTCGTATGTATGATGAGGTCTACGACCGTAACGTGGAACTTCAGGACACAATTGAGGAGTTGCAAGAGATAGTAGCTGAACAACGGACTGCAATGACACAGAAGGACGATGACATCCGGGATCGAGATGAACGTCTAACTAATGCTGAAGAGAAGCTGATGCAGACTGAAGGAGAAAAGGAACAACTAATCGAGACGGTCGTGGAACTGAAGAAAAAGCTGAATGAAGAAGTTACCAAGAGGGCGAGAGCTGAAGACGCATATGAGGAAGCTTATCAACGAACTGGAAGAGCAGTAAGGGACGCACAAGCAAAGAGGATGAAGATGGAAGAGATGGATAAAGTATTCAACACCGTGATCAATCGAGCTCAAGATCGGGTCATGGGTTATCCAATTCAGTTCGAGACTCTGCCATCATACGTGTTAGATCGCCGAACCATGTTCCGTGTTATGGAAGAAGAGCGTCAAAAGGCGACTGATTATCTTAATAGATCATCGTAGGAAATTTGTCTGTTTTGCAAATAATAAGTGTTAAATAATGTGTAAATCCTTAGTGTTAAGTAACCATGGGATATGAGAATGATGATGTTGTCCTGTAACTTTTATAGTTCAGGAAAGGAATGTAAATGGCAGTGATGCTATTATTGTTATGTTTTTCAAAGTTATGATGAATAAATAAAAAGCTATTATTTTATTCAAAAGTGTTATGTGGTTATTTTTTTTGGAGGCAAGTTAATTAGAAAATACTTAAAGAAGTTGGGTAATAGTCTAATAGATGTTTTTTTTCTTTTTCTAACAGAAAATACCTCCCAGACGTGAACCACCCCGTCAGAGAACCAATGCGAGAACTAACAATAACGATGTTGAGGATAATCCCGTTCAACAACTAGTGACATTACTAACAGGAGCGTTGCAGAATCAACCTAAAATCCAAGGCACAACGTTTAAGGAGTTTAAGGCGGTCGGACCACCTGAATTTCGTGGTTCAATGAATTCGGTCGAGGCACAGACCTGGATTATGGAGATTGAGAAGATATTTGAAGTCGCTAGGGTAGGGGATGAACAGAAGACTGCTTTTGCAACATTCATGTTGAAAGCAGAAGCTAGTTATTGGTGGCAGGCCAATAAAACCCGGGAAGGACCAGGAGTGATGACTTGGGATAGGTTTAAGGAGTTATTCTTCGAGACCTACTTCCCAGAGAGTTCTAAGAGTCAGTTAGAGGTTCAGTTTCTGGAACTAAAATAAGGAACGATGACGGTATCTGAGTATGCCGCAAAATTCAACGAATTGGCAAGATTTGCGCCATATCAAGTCAGCACAGACGAACGTAAGGCGAAGAGATTTGAACAGGGACTGAAGCCCTGGCTGTACAGTAGGGTTTCCCTATTCCAGTTAAAGACATTTGCAGTGGTGATGGAGAAAGCAGTACTCGCTGAAGATGGAGGTGAGGCAGTGATAAAGTTCAATCAGGAACAGAAGAAGAAAAAGAATGAGAATGAGATTAAGAATGGAGGTGGTAGCAGTGGAAACAACAACAACAACAGGAACAACAGCATGAAGAGAAAGTGGAATGGGAACATGGGTGCTGGAAACCATCAGGGTAACTAGCAAAACAAAAAGTTTGAAGCATGTGCGACATGCGGGAAATTTCACAAGGGTGCGTGCTTGATGGGGAAACGAGTTTGCTACAATTGTGGCCAGGAGGGTCACATCGCCCCAAATTGCACTCAACGAAGAAGAAGGCGTGCTTCACGTGCGGATCCAAGGATCATTTTGCTCGTGAATGCCCTAAGAAGAAGGAGGGAGGGACAACCAGAAGCAATGGAGGTAACAATGGAAGTACATGGGACATTACAGGACCTGCAGCATCAAACAAACCCACAGCCAGAACCTTCAACATGACTGTGCAAGATGTTGTGCAATCAAAAGATGTGGTGTCAAGTATTATCCCAATCAATGATATTAATGCATATGTATTATTTGATTCGGGTACTACTTGCTCGTTTATATCTGATGAATTTGCCAAGAGGTTAGAATTGCCTAGAGAAGAACTGAATTTTCCTTTGAACATAGAAATTGCGAATAAGGAAGTAATCCCTGTTAGATTCGTATACAAGAACTGTAGAGTGAACATTAAGGAGAATATCTTGTTTGTAGATTTGATTCCGATTAGACTCGGGGAATTTGATGTAATTTTGGGAATAGATTGGTTGTTCAAATACGGAGCGGTAATTGACTGCCAAAAGAAGTGTGTAAACCTTATGACTCCGTCAAAGGTAGTATTTTATGGTAGCAAGTCGCCTAGACAAATAAAATGTCTGACGACTATTCAGGCCAAGAAATTGTTGAGTCAAGGTTGTGTGGGCTATTTAGCTTACATAGTCGATACTCAAAAGAAGGGGGTAAAACTAGAAGAAATACCGGTAGTGAGAGAATTCGAAGACGTGTTTCTAGAGGATTTGCGAGGACTTCCGCCTGACCGAGAAATTGAGTTCGTAATCGATTTAGTGCCCGGAACAACACCGATATTGAAGGCCCCGTACAGAATGGCTCTGGTAGAAATGAAGGAACTCATGGTGCAACTGCAAGAATTACTAGACAAGAAGTATATTCAACCAAGAGTGTCACCGTGGGGAGCGCCGGTATTATTTGTGAAGAAGAAGGACGGATCAATGCATCTTTGCATTGATTATAGGGAGTTAAACAAGGTCACTATTAAGAATAGGTATCCGTTACCTAGAATAGATGACTTGTTTGATCAGTTGAAGGGTGCTAAATACTTCTCGAAAATAGATTTGAGAAGTGGGTATCACCAATTGAAGGTAAGAAAGGAGGATATACCTAGAACGGCATTCAGAACTCGGTACGGACATTACGAGTTTCTGGTGATGTCTTTTGGTTTAACAAATGCCCCTGCCGCGTTCATGGATTTGATGAACAGGGTATTTAAACCATTTTTAGACAAGTTCGTAGTGGTGTTTATCGACGACATTCTGGTGTATTCCAAAACTCAAGAAGAACACGTGGAACATTTACGTCTGACATTGGAGACACTAAGAAAGGAAAAGTTGTACGCGAAGTTCTCTAAGTGTGAATTTTGGCTCGATCGTGTACAATTTTTGGGTCATGTGATTGACAAAGATGGGATTTCAGTAGATCCATCGAAAGTGGAAGCTGTAATCAATTGGGAACAACCAAGAACACCTTCGGAGGTGAGGAGTTTCTTGGGGCTGGCCGGTTATTATAGAATATTTATACAAGATTTTTCTAAGATAGCCACTCCGTTAACAAATTTGACACGAAAAGCTGTGAAATTCGTTTGGACGGAAAAGTGTGAAGAGAGCTTCCAAGATTTGAAGAAGAAGCTAAGTATGGCACCTGTGCTAACCCTACCAGATAATACAGGAAATTTTGTTGTGTATAGTGATGCCTCACACAAAGGATTGGGTTGTGTTCTTATGCAAAACGACAAAGTTATTGCCTATGCATCAAGACAACTGAAGGATTACGAGAAAGGTTACCCGACTCATGATTTAGAATTGGCTGCAGTGGTATTTGCTCTCAAGATATGGAGACATTATCTGTATGGAGAGAAATGTGAGATCTACACAGACCACAAAAGTCTGAAGTATATTTTCAATCAGAAGGACCTGAACATGCGTCAGAGGAGATGGATGGAATTGATAAAGGATTACGATTGTGAGATCTTTTATCATCCGGGCAAAGCGAATGTGGTTGCAGATGCTTTAAGCAGGAAAGGTCGGGAAAAATTAATGCTGATAACAACTCAGGAGGAGCTCATTTCAGCAATGACAAAGTTAGAACTGGAAATCAAATTTCCACAGGAAACCGACGAACGACTATTTCATCTATAAGCAGGTCCAACTTTACTGGACAAGGTGAAAAACGCTCAGTTACAAGATGAAGAATGTGGAAAGATAAAAGAGAATATGGTTGATGGTAACAATACGAAATACAAGGTCGATACCGAAGGATTAGTACGGTACGAGGGAAGAATCTGGGTTCCAGCAACACCAGAACTGAAAAACAAAATCCTGACCGAAGCTCATAGCTCAAGATATTCGATTCATCCAGGAAGCACGAAGATGTATCAAGATTTACGCCCACATTTTTGGTGGCCGAATATGAAAAGGGATGTCGCAGAATGCGTGGCTAAATGTTTGACATGTCAAAGAGTAAAAGCCGAACATCAAAGACCCAGCGGATTACTTCAACCGTTGGAAATACCGGAATGGAAGTGGGAATATATCACGATGGATTTTGTGGTGGGTCTTCCAACTACTCAGAAAGGATACGATGCGATTTGGGTAATAGTAGACAGACTGACAAAATCTGCACACTTTTTGCCAATAAAGATTAGATTCAATCTTGATCAGCTGGCAAAACTATATATTAAAGAGATCGTTGCAAGACATGGAGTTCCAGTGTCAATTGTGTCAGACAAAGATCCGAGGTTCACATCAAACTTCTGGAAGAGACTACAAGAATGTATGGGAACACAGTTGCGAATGAGTACGACATATCATCCGCAAACAGATGGCCAAAGCGAACGAACGATCCAGACATTAGAAGATATGTTGAGAGCATGCGTCATGGATTTCAAAGGAAGCTGGGAAGAGCAATTACCGTTGGTGGAATTTGCCTACAATAATAGTTATCACGCGAGCATCGGCATGCCGCCTTACGAAGCGTTATACGGCAGAAAGTGCAGAACTCCACTGTACTGGGATGAAGTTGGTGAACGTCAACTGTTAGGACCAGAATTGGTGCAACAAACTGCTGAGGTTATCAAACTCATCAGGATAAGATTGGTAGCAGCTCAAGACCGACAGAAGAAGTATGCTGATCAACACAGGCAAGATCGTGCATTTGACGTAGGAAGCTATGTATTCCTAAAAGTTTCTCCTTGGAAGGGGAAAATTCGTTTCGGTAAAAAGGGAAAACTAAGCCCGAGGTTTATTGGACCCTTTGAAGTGCTGCGAAGAGTGGGAGAAGTGGCTTACGAGGTAACTCTACCTCCAGAGTTGAAAAATATTCATAATGTTTTTCACATTTCGGTGTTACGACCATATAAACCCGACTACAAACATGTGATTGAGTACGAACCGTTGCAGTTCGAGAAAGATTTGTCTTATGAAGAGGTTCCTATCCAGATAGTCGACAGGAAAGAACAAGTGCTCAGGAATAAAGTGATACCTTCTGTGAAGGTAATTTGGAGGAACCACAACGCTGAAGAAGCAACGTGGGAACTCGAAGAGAAAATGTTGAAAGAATACCCTGAGTTATTTGTTTAATCTGTGTCTTCGATTCTGAGGACAGAATCTTTGTAAGTAGGGAAGAATGTAACGAATGTGTTGTTTGAGTTGTGATTCTGAGGACATAATCCTTATATGAGGGGAATGATGTAACATTCCATATTTTTTAAATGTAAGTTATAAATATTTATTAATTTATATAAATATTTATTGGATATGTTTATTATTGAATAAGTAATTGTTCAATTTGATTGAGTTTATTTAGTTAATTATTTATTTGTTAAATAATTAATGTGATTAGTTAATTATTTATTTGTTAAATAATTAATGTGTTATGTGGATTGAATTATGTGATTAAGTAATTTATTTAATAAATTGTTATTAAATAAAGTGTAACAAATAACTATGTTATAAAGAGTTATTAAAATAAATTAAAGTAATTTAAATTTAGTTTTGCCAAACAAGGTGTAAGTATATTAATCATTTAAATTTTAAAGGGATTTGCCAAACAAAGCCTATGGCCCTTGGATTTTTTTTGAATTTAAATCATTAATTTAATAAATAAAATATAAATAATATATATATATATATATATATATATAAATATATATATTTTTGGTAACTGATAAACTTATTGGTATATTTAATACAGTCGTCAGTTTCCAAACGTTTGAAAAATAGAGCGTGCGTTACTTTTATTTTTAGTATACGTATATTGTTATGTGGCTTAGCTATCAGTTTTACCTTAGAGTTGTCTGCTAAAAGGAGAAAAAGAAAAGTTTTAGAGAATTTGAGAGGAGAAAAGGGTCTGTGAAGTTGCAATTCTCAGAGGTTAACAAGGATTTCAAAGCTAATTCAGTGGTGTTTGCAAGGAATTATTACGCTAATTGAAGGTATTTTCCCTAATTATATGAATATGCATATATGAGCCTACGACAAAATTGATATACTCTGTAATTTCAAATTTGTTGAATTGTTGCTATACAATGGGTTACTTGTGATTATATGAGTTTATGATGATTAGAGGTAGTGCTTAAACGAGAATTGCATGATAAATTCGTTTGACAGTAGGAAGAAATAATGTTAGTATATGTATTTCTTATGTAGCTTATGTAAATAACAATTATGATGATCAATTTAGTGTGTGAAATTAAACTCTGACTATATTAGTTAGTTTGTTAAGAATTGCAGAGAACTTAGTTCAAAAGAATCAAATTGGTGTATCATTATGATTACAGTATTCACTGTGTCAAGATATTTCTTCATTGGAGTCTGTATTTTTTTTTTAAAACACAGTGTTTTCAGAGAATTAGTTCTCTGCTATTGTTGTTTAGTTGTGTAAAATTAGTACACAAATGCTTCATAACTTTTATGTGTAATTTTTATGAAGTTATACATGTTGTTAGATGTCATTGGTTGTTAAAAATAATTTAGACAGTAGCTTTGCTCTGTCTTTCGGGTTGGGTCTGTGAGTTTCGGCGCCCCAGCGTCAAAATTCACGCCCCAGTGCCAAATTTCGCGCCCTGGTGCCATGGTTCGCGCCCCAGCGCTGAAGCTCGCGCCCCAGGGCCGTAGCTCGCGCCCCAGCGCCACTGTTCCGCGCCCCGGCGCGGAAAAGTGACCTAGTTGGGCAGTTTTGACCTCCTGTAGTAAAATGGCCATAACATTTTCATACGAACTCCGATTGAGGTAATTCAAGATGATTCGGAAAGAGGACGAGTAGACCTACAACTTTCATTCTTTAAGTTTTTTAATTTGAGGTTTATAACAGTAGTCAAAATGGCTATCTTTATGACTGTTGTGTATTTGGAGCCAATCGGAGGGCGTCGGGATGCACGAATGCAAGTGCAACCCTTTGGGTATTAGTATAACTTAATGATAACATGTTGGACATGTATTAGGATGTTGTATCAAGTTGTTAATGTACACGTGGTGCAATGACATGATCATTTAAGTAGTTGTAATAAAGCTAAAAAGTAATGTTCATGAAAGATGTGTTGTTGTTTAAACTTAAACTTAGTTAGTAGCTATACTAAGAGTAATAAAAGAACTCATAAAGGTAATGTTAGTGTAACTAATGTGTATTGTCAATGCATATGGTATGTGTAGGACTTGGGGTGAACGTGAATAGTAATTGTTTAACCTACACACGAGGCAAGTTCCCTAACCTTTGCTACTTTATTATTCAGCAAGGTTACTTTTCACTGTTATGTTACACTTATGCAAGTTCTCTAACTCTACTTTTATAATTGTGCAAGTTTTCTTAACTCTAAACTTGTTATATTAGCATGCAAGTACCTTTAGTTTATCGTTCAAGTTATTATTTGTTGTGCATGCTTAATATTAAATTCTAAAAATGTAACTTTAGCTTAACGTTGTTCAAAGCAAGGTATGATAAGTTATTCAATTGTTATGCTATTAGATTATTCCTAAAGCATGGACTTAGAACGAAATGTTTATTCAGTATGATCATTCAATAACATAGTGTTATTATCTTGTATTCAACTAATCCTTAGTTGATGTCCATTGAACTCCAAATTTCCTTAAAAACTTATCCAAACCAAACTTACTTTGGTGCGGACTTGTATTCTAAATACTGAGATGAACAACTCTTTTAATAGAGGTTTACGCTTAGCGTTAAAATGGTTGTGCACAATACATTGTACGAAGGGTTGATCCCCCTAAGTACGTGGAGTCCTTATAGTCTTATGACTGTTAAAGTTAAAGTTGAAAGATTACTTATAACTGTGGACATGATTCGTGGTCATTAGACCCTCAGTGAATGTTATAGTTTTCAGAAAGTTAATAGAATATATTGTTCAGTTCTATTGAGCCTAATATTGGCAATTGATGTGAAAGTTTAAAGATTTACTTATTGCTATTTCAAGTGGGCCTTGTTTGCTCACTCTTGCCTATAAAATTTCTTACAACTAAAGTTGAAACGGGTGACGTACCTAGCACCAGTAAGGAAAAAGGAAAGATGAATAAATACTGAAGACTTGTAATAGTTTTGATAGTTTACTTTCAGAATTTGATTTAAAGATTGTAATGAAGTTATTTAATTTTCCGCATTTGAATGATTGTTGTTAAAGGTTGGATAACCTGGGAGATTTACTTTTATTTAAGTTTAATCCTGTATGGGCAGGTTTTCTTTTATTATTCAATTCTATTATGATTGGGTAGTTAGAAATGAATGTTTTGATTACGTGAACACCAAATCTTGAGGTAATGAAGTATCGGGATTTGGGGGTGTCACAATAACTACGTTACAAGTATTCTAGCACTTGACATACATGACTAATCTAATACAAGCATGTGTAGTTGAGACCTATGGATCATATATCATGTGTTTAACGATCATACGTAAAAAAATTGTGAGTTGAACACTTAATGTTTTGATTAAATGAGAGTATATGATGACCTATGTTAATGTTAGGATATAAGGTCAAACTTAGCAATTCACATACTAACATATGTATCCTACATGATTATTCATCTATATGCAAGATGGGTGTACACTGACCTTTTGCAGAAGCAGCAATGTGTTGGGATGTACCTGGAGCAGCGCGGCCGCGCCACTCCTTAGTATAAACCGAGCGCGGCCACACCAGTCTGCTGTAGGGTCAGATTTCGGTTGTTGATCTAAGAGTTGATACATGTCTATATTGTTACTTTAATTAGTAGTACATGTTCAATATAGTATACATGTGTGAATAAGTATGATAAGGGAAGAATACTATAACTACACCCTTAAGTCAAAATGTGATGGCAAACTATGTTCTCTAAATTACATAACATCTTAGAAACCAATTTTAGTGTTATATGGTAATTTATGTATGAGATCATATGACTGAGAGAAGACTAGCAATATATGTTTAGTACCGATAAATTATATTGGTGTATCATAGTAAGTTAAGATAACATGTGTATAGATTAAACTTGTATAACTAATGTGATTATACATGAATAGGATATTATAATTCTTTGGAAGGGTGTTAAGCTTTACTTGGTAAACTACGCGTAAGGCAAGTATCCGAACTCTCTTTTATATTGAGAAATTTTCCTAACTTACACAATTTAGATTTGTGCAAGTTCTTGAATATTATTTGATTCATATATTGAATGCAATTACTCGAACCCTACTCTTTATTGAGCATTACTTAAACTTGTGTTATTATTGATCGTACAAGTAGAACTTTAAAGGTATAATACTTCGTAATTTACAAATGAAATTGTTTACAAACCTTGATTTTGAACGATAATTGTTCATATATATAATGTGAAAAAAAACTGTATAAGCCATTGATTCAGCTAGACTATTGATACTTGATCGAAAGCTATCTAAACCAAATTAACTTGGTGCAGACTCTTATAACTGAGATAAAAAACCCTCTTGGTAGGGGAATTATATATTGTCGGGAAATCGACGTGCACACTTGAGAAAGATTAAATGTAATGCATGTCATAGGGTACTTTAGGCTGATCACTTGTTGTACTCGTTTTATAGAATTATCAGATTATTATTGTTAATTCTAGGAGAAGTTCTTAGTTCTTAGTGACTGTTCAGTATTCATTACTTTGAAATCTTGAATTCATTAATCGTTGAATATTATTGATATTTTCTATCCATAGCGACTATTGTTAAGAATCATTGATACTTCTTGCTATCTTTGAACTATCATTATTGTTGTACCCTTGAGAAACATAAAACTGCATTGAACACCCTTATTGTTAGATTACTTGCTAGGCAAAATTGTTGCTCATTCTTGCTTCCCTAAAAACATTTCAGTTAAGGTAGAGCAAGGTGGCCCCTCAGGAATTGATAAGGGCAAGGGCAAGGGCAAGGCTACTGAGTATTTTATATTTAGTGGAGATTATTATATTCATGTAATGACATAAGATGCGATATGTATTAGTTATATCTAAATTATGTTTAATTATGTTGAAGTTATTGTAAGAGATGTTTAAGTTATGAACCCCTTGGGACAGGAATAATTATGTTATAATAATGTAATTTATTCTAATATTCCGTTGTGTGAGATTTTGATTTATTATTAGAGTTAGTACATGACAACCAAATTTGAGACAAGTGTGGTCTGAATTTGGGGGCGTCGCAGAGATGAACAACCCTCATTGAAGAGGAAATTATATAATTATTGGGGAACCGACGTGCGCACATACTAGCATGTTTAAATGATATGCATAACATAGTATACTTTAGGTTGATCACTTGTTGTACTTGTTTATATTGGATTTTAAGTATAATACTGTTAATTCTAGTAGGAGTTCTTAGTCCCTAGTGACTGCTCAGTGTTCATTCTTGAACCTTGAAATGATTAAACATTTGAATCTTGTTGATATTTTTCAGTCCATAGCGACACTTATTGAGAACTATTGATACTTCTTGTTATCCTTGAAATATCATCTATTGTTATAACATTGAGGTTTCAAACTTTATAATTGTTCACCCATATTGCTATATTACTTGCTGGAAAAATTTGTTGCTCATTCTTGCTTTCCTAAAAACTTTATAGTTAAGGCAGTACTTCCAGGAATGATAAGGGAAAGGCTACGACATAACTTTAGTCCTTTAAGTTAGAAATATTATTATTATGATGTATTAAGAATTGACTAATTTATGTTTAAGTGACGTTTTAGACTTATCTATGTAATGTTGTAGTAACGATTGCGAGACCTTGGGATGAGAATAATTATATTAAATCAATGTAAATTATTCTATTTTTCCGTTGTTGGTGATTTTAGTTGTATATTCGAGCTAGCACATGATGCACCAAATTCAAGATATAAGTGTCTGAATTTGGGGGCGTCACATGTTGGTATCAAGGTGTTTAGGTTATAAACCTTAGGAGTGAGAATCCTTAGATTATAACCTTAGAAGAATTTAGAGAATAGAAGGAGATAAACCTCATGTAGAGTTTTCCCTGAGAGTTAGTGGTGTTATGAAATATATTTTCATTTTATACAATGAACTTATGTTTTATTTAACATTCTAATGGAGTTTGTTGTCTTGTGTTTGTGGTTGTAGGATGACAGATATGGGAGGACCTAGTAGAGTAGTAGAGGAGGAACCACGTGATATATACGTGGTGTTCGAGTCACCGTTGGTAGCTGAGCCCATTTTGGCAGTAGCCCCTGTCAAAAATGAGGATGATGTAGAGGTAGAGTCGGATCCCGAGGAGGAACCCATGGAGGATGAGCACACAGAAGATTCCAATGAGACCACGTTCGAGGATCGGATGTTGGGAGAATATGATGAGCGAATTTTGGAGTTGGAGTGTTGAGTTGAGGAGCTAGAGACGGAAGCTCAAGAAAGGCATACAAAGACACAGAAACTGAAGGATGAGGACCATGTAAGAAAAATAGTGCAGGAGGTAGAGGTCGAACTTGCATATCACAAGGAAGTAGGGACCCAACTAGGAGCTCTAGTACACCATTTGGTATCCTAGAACGCGGAGCTGGTAGAGCAGCTAAGAAAGTATAAGGAGAGGGAACTGAGTGAGAAAAAGAAAAAAAGAGACTCTTCGCACATAGCTAGAGATGGAGGTCATGGAGAGGATCCACTTTGAGAAGAAGTGGGAGGGAGCCGATGATAGGGCCAATGATTTAGAGGATGAGGTGATATGCAAGAAGAGGAAGATGAACAAGATGGGTTGCGAGTTTCACACTGCCATGGAGAGATTGATTGATGGTGTATACCATTACCCGGCGAAGTAGGGACATACCCGATATACCATGAGTAGGGACTTGGTGGCACACATATCACATGTTGAGTACAAAGGCGCGGTAAAGCGCAGGATGTTGGGATAACTTGTTCAGATAGGTGTCTAGTAGTATAGATTTGTTATGTATGTATTGTTATATGATCCCAATCTTTTGTGTGAGATATGGGATAGTTATGTAAACCTTGAACAAGTTCATGTTAGAGGGGTAGTATATCAGTGTCCCTCATCTTTTGTGATATTAAGGGATAAATGTTGACATTTATAGAAGTATGCTAGGAAATGATCATATTGATGTAATGATTTGGCATATGAATATAAATGTCCTTATTTCAGAAAACGCGTTATAAACTTTGTTTTCTTTTTGTATTAAATAAATGCTTAAGAATATAATAAAATAATAAGAATGAAATTATGTGATGCAGAAAATGTCGCCCAGACGTAGACTAACATCATTGGAAGAGTTGGTCAATAATGAGATAGAGCAAGTAGACCCTATTAAATGACTAGTTGACTTATTAGGAGAAGCCCTACGAGGGAGAAATAATGAACCAATACGTAATAACCCACAAGCAGTCCCAGTAACCAACTTTACGACTTAAGGAGCGTAGGACCTCCATAATTTAGGGGTACTACCGATCCTATTGAGGCACATATATGGATTAAGGAGATAGAGAAAGCCTTCACCATTGCTCGTGTGGGTGAAGATTAGAAGACTGTGTTCGCTACGTATATGATGAGGGGTAAAGTAAATTATTGGTGAGAGGCCAATCAGCAGAGAGCGGGTGAAGGGAATATAAACTGGGAGAGGTTTAAGACATTGTTCTTCGAGAATTACTTCCTGAAGAGCATGGAGAATAAGATAGAGGTGAAGTTCTTAAAATTAAAATAAGGGGATATGACAGTAGCGCAGTACGTGGCCAAGTTCAACGAGCTCGCACGATTTGCAATGCAGTAAGTGGATATCGAAGAGAGGAAAGCTCAACGCTTCGAACTAGGATTGAAGCCTTGGTTATTCAACAAGGTGTCCGTTCTGCAAATTGACTTGTTCGCCACGCTCTTGGAAAAGGCCATCATCGCCGAGGGAGGTAGCGAGGCATTGAGCCAATACAACAAAGAGAAGAAGCACAAGAACACGGGAGGAGAGAGCCGTGAAGGAAGTAGTAGTGGAGGAAGCAACCTAGGGAAAAGAAAATGGGATAACAAAAATAGAAACAACAATCAAATAGGAAGTTTTCATAGAGGGTTTAAGAAGAGAGCGGAGGGATGCTCAAAATGCGGGAAGAACCAGCAAAGAGAGTGCTGGAAGGGGCGTAGTGTTTGCTACAACTGTGGCCATGAAGGCCACATTTCGTCGAACTGCCTAAAGCCAAAGAAGATCAAGGGATGTTTCGCTTGTGGCTCAACCGAGCATCAGATCAAAGACTATCCGAAGAAAGGAAGCAGCGGAGGAAGTGACCATCAAGGAGGAGGCATCAAGCTTATGACTGTCCAGGATGTAGTGTCAGATATTATTCCAATCAATAATATAAATGCCTATGTATTATTTGATTCGGGTGCTACCTGCTCATTTGTGTCTGAAGAATTTATAAGTCGATTAAACATACCCCAAGAATGATTAGGAAATCCTTTGAACATAGAAGTTGCGAATAAGGAAGTAATCCTCGTAGAATTTGTATACCAAAATTGTAATGTAGAGATTAGAGGAAACAAACTAAATGTAGACTTGATTCCGATTAGATTGGGGGAATTTGACGTGATACTGGGAATGGATTGGTTATATAACCATGCGACGATAATTGATTGCCAAAAGAAAAGTGTGAACCTTCAGACTCCAAATCGGTCTAAGGTAGTATTTTATGGTAGCTCATCGCTTAGGCAATTGGGTTGTCTTACCATGATGCAGGCCAAGAAATTATTAAAGAAAGGATGTGTAAGTTATCTAGCCTATATTGTAGATACTAAAAAAAAGGGAGTAGAAATGAAAAATATATCGGTAGTGAGAGAATTTCAAGTCGTGTTTCCAAACGATCTGCCTGGTCTTCCGCCAGACAGAGAAATCGAGTTCGTGATAGACTTAGTACCGGAAACAACACCTATTTTGAAAGCCCCATATCGTATGACATCGATAGAAATGAAGGAATTAATGATACAACTACAAGAGTTGCTAGATAAGGGATATATTCGATCAAGTGTGTCTCCCTGGGGAGCACCAGTGTTATTTATCAAGAAGAAAGACGGATCGATGAGGCTTTGTATCACCTATCGAGAGTTGAACAAAGTGACAATTAAAAATAGGTATCCGTTGCTGAGGATTGACGACTTTTTCGATCAGTTGAAAGGAGCGAAATGTTTCTGAAAGATAAATCTACGAACTGGTTACCATCAATTGAAGGTACGAGAAGAAGACATGCCAAAGACGGCGTTCCGAACCCGATATGGACAATACAAATTTTTGGTGATGTTATTTGGGTTGACTAATGCTCCAGCAGCATTTATGGACTTGATGAAGATACCCTACCTATGACTTGGAGTTAGCGACAGTAGTTTTTGTGTTAAAGATATAGAGACACTATTTGTATAGAAAAAACTGTGAGATATACACAGACTACAAGAGTCTGGAATATATCTTCACACAAAAGGAGTTGAATATGCAACAGAGAAGGTGGTTGGAATTAAGTAAGGATTACGACTGCTAAATTTTTTATCACCCTGGAAAGGCAAATATAGTAGCCGACGCCTTGTGTAGTAAAGGAAGGGAGAAGTTTTTTGTATTGACATCTCAAGAGGAATTAATAAAAGAAATGGAGAGACTGGAAATAAAAGTAAAGAGACCCGAAGAGTCCGGGGAAAAATTATTTGTAATAGGAGCTCATCCGACATTGTTGGATAGAGTAAAGGAATCACAATAGAAGGATGAAAGATGTGAGAAGGTAAAGAAAAGGATGGCAGAAAATGAGAAAGGAAAGTTTAAAATAGATAGGGATGACATCTTGAGATTCGAAGATTGAGTGTGGGTGCCGCCCGTAACTGAGATAAGGGAGGAGATTTTACACAAGGCATACAGTACGACATATTCAGTTCATCTAGGAAGTACAAAAATATACCTAGATCTTCGACAACACTATTGGTGGCCCAATATGAAATGAGAGGCTACAGAGTACGTCAGTAAGTGTCTTACTTGTCAGCAAGTCAAAACAAAGCACCAGAGGCCAAGTGGTCTACTTCAACCCTTGGAAATACTAGAATGGAAATGGGAGCACATTACGATGGACTTCGTGGTGGGACTTCCTATCACATAGAAAGGTTTTGATGCCATTTGGGTTATCGTGGATCAACTAATGAAGACAACTGATTTTCTACTAATCAAGATCCGATTCAATTTAAATCAGTTAGCAAGTCTGTACGTAAAGTATAGCGTTTCACGACATGGAGTGCCGGTGTCAATTGTCTCCGATCGAGATCCGTGCTTCACGTCAAAGTTCTGGAGGAGCTTACAATAGAGAATTGGGACACAATTGAGGTTAAGTACCGCTTATCACCCCAAATTGACGGTCAAAGTGAGCGAACCATACAGAAGCTAGAAGACATGCTTAGAGCTTCCGTAATGGATTTCAAGGGAAACTGGGATGACCACTTATCTTTGGTAGAATTTACCTACAACAATAGCTATCAGGCGAGTGTAAGACCCCAACTTTTTATAAATGAAATTGAATTTTCTCTATTTATTATTTTGAAATAGTAAGGGTTGATTTGATTAATGTGGTTAGTTATAGGTAAAAATGTGCAAATATTTTAAATAAGCAAGTGGTTATAAAATATTTATTATTGTCGGAGAATATTCATTTGGTCGTGGAATATTCTTACTGTCGGGGAATATTCGTACGACGGCGCAGCCTTGTGTGGGCCCCATAACGAAAAGTGATTGGATGAAGAAAATGACAAGTATGAGTTTTTTTTATAAATAACGGCAAAGTTGTTACCGTTAACACGGTTGGAATACCCGGTGGTTAAAACACAGTAATACGTAGTGTTGAACAGTAGCACACGGTATTGCACCAATTATTGATTGTTACGTAAGAAGACACTATTCAATAATTGTTACAGTAATTACTGTTCAATATTTTATTTTATTGATTCAATAATTGTCACTGCATTTTCCATTATCAGATCAATAATTCATATTAATTGAATAATATTATTAGATAGTATTATTGGCAATGTCTAAGGAAGTTCTGTCTAGGAGAGGTTATTTAATTACGCGTCAGTAAGGAGAAATCCTTATCGGAAGGCCCCCTCTTTCCAGGGAACGACCTGGTTGTCATTATTGTGATTCTGTAATATTATTTGTGAATAATTAATTATTGATTTATATGAAAAGAAAAATATTTATTTATGTGAATATAAATGGAAAAATTTTTAGAAAAATGACAATTGTTGAAAATTGATATTTTATCTTTTCTAATAAAATAATTCATTTAAATATAGTATTATATTACAATAATATAATAATAGAGATATTTTTATAATGAATGTGCGATATTTTAATAAATGAGGAGGAAAAGTATATTTGTTATAATAAATTCTAAAAACATGTTAAACATGTTGGTGGACCCCATTTTTGACTGAAATTTGATTATAGCCTGCAAAATCGTCCATATGTAGATTTCGGTCAATTTTTATTTAGAATTTGGAAAAACTTAAAGCTACAAAGTTGTAGAGAATATAATTTCCTATGAAATGGACATAAGATTCGATTTTTTCTGATAAAAGACTATTTATTATGAATTATTGAAGTTCTGGAATAATTAATTTTTAGAGTTTTAAATATTTTTGTTTAGAAAACCAATTTTTTCATTGTTGTGGGCCCCACTGGTGGCTGAATTCAGATTGTCAAGAGGTGGGCGTGAATTTTTTTTTTATAAATATATTATTTTTTTAAATTTTCTACTTTGGTGTTCTAAGTATTTTCCTATAAATAGGATGCTTAAGTGAGAATTAAAAATCACACCAAAAACTGAAGTTTTCTCTCTCTATATTATTGAGCGTATTTTTGTGAGTATTTCGATACTTTGAGTGTTGCTATACGGTGCAAGTTTCCTTCAGCGTTATATCTGATATTCCAACTAGAAGTACTGTTCTTTTGAGGTAAGGGATGTTATTTTTTTTCGTAAATGATGTTATTTCTTTTAATATCATTATACCAGAATATTGGTAAGATTTTTCTTGTGAAATTCTTGTCTTTTTGTGTCAGGGTTACTATTCACGTGTACGACACTATTCACGTATACAGTACTATTCACAGAAAAATTAAAATTTTCTTTTCTTATCCGAGTTGTTTATTATGGTTACTAGCTTTGATTGTATCCATGTTTTGATCTTCATTCTTGAATTTTGCTCCACAATGGTTTATTATGGAGTATTTTTGATCATGGATGAACTAAAACACGAATCCTTAATCCTTGTTCTTTTATCTCACGGGATTCGTTTTCTTTAAACTATTTTCATTATTCTCAGTCGTAAATGATGATATTACTGAATATCTTTGGCCTATAGTGCAAAGATGAATGATTAACTGATGAATATCTTTGGCCCGTAGTATAAAGATGAACAGGTGTTGAGATGAACATGACCAACTGGTAATACAAATGAATATCTTTGGCTTGTAGTGCAAAGATAAATATTTGATTCAAGATGTATATTGATTGATGTTACAGGGATAAAATATTGATGATGGACTTTTAAATCCTAGAAGATAGTAGAATTCATTCCCTACTTGGCTCTTTTAATGGATTGCTGTTTCCGCTGCAATTATTGATCTAAAACTTGTTGTCTATTATATTTTATCAAATTTTTCCCTGTTGAAGACTAATGATAATTTGTTGTATATTATCTTAGTTATAATATTCTTTATTGGGCTAGTTGAGCTCACCCTTTTCTTTTTTGTTCCATTTTTCTTTTCAGGAGGCGAAAATATAACGGTAACTAGTTGGGGTGTGGAGTGATGTTTTTAATCAGTTGTTTTAGCAGTCCTCACTATTTTATAAAATAGTGTGATAATAATTGTAATGGGGACTCCTTTTGAGTTTGAATACTGTCTATTAGACAATATTTATATTTAAACTCACAGTATATGTGTTGTCGTATTTTTCACGACAATTGTATTAATGAAGTTGCATTTTTTTCTGTACCATGTATTTGGCGGCTCAGAATGGGTGATGTATACCTATTTTGGGGGCGTCACAGTTGGTATCAGATCTTAGGGATATGGTCTCTGACGGAGATCGTGGAATAGAACTAGGAGGGGAGAGACGAGTAAATCCTTCGCTAGTGTGTCCTACCTAAGCTTATTTGTTGGTCGGTCATAATATAGGGGTATTATGTGGTATGTCAATTTCTTTAATTAACCCTTGTTTTATGGCAGTATTTGAGAATGACAGCTAAGAATGTTAACAATGGAGTGAATGAGACTGTGCAGACACCTTTAATCACAAACCAGGGGAACGTGCAACAAGAATGTAATATTCCACCTGTAAACAATACTACCGAACAAACGATGAATGATGGAATATTTAGAAGCTTTTTGCAGTTCATGCAAAATCAGACGACGGAGACTCGTGTACAAAATACGGGTGAAAATGATAACAACGCGCGGTTTGTCACAGCCAAGTAGTTCAAACAGTTGGGACTACCAGAATTCTGGGGAAAGCCGGATCCGATTAAGGTAGAAACGTGGGTCAAGCAAATTACCAAGATATTTGATGTCTTGGGATGTATGGAGGAACTGAAGGTTCCATTCGCCATATTTATGTTTCGTGGTGAGGCAGATTATTGGTGGAAATCTGTGAAGCGTACCCAGCAAGCCGCACTCAACATGTCTTGGAAAAACATTTTAGAAACTGTTCAATGACAAGTACTTTCCTGAAAGTATTCGTCATATGAAGGAGGTGGAGTTTATTAGACTAGAACAGAACAACATGACGGTGTCCCAGTACGAGGCGAAGTTCGTGGAGTTATCCAGGTTTGCACCTCATTTGGTAGAAAATGAGGAACGTATGACGCGGATGTTTCTGAGAGGTCTGAAACCCGATATACGTCAATATCTCATTTCTCATAAATTTTCTCTATATTCAGATGTTGTCAACAGGGCTCAATTATTAGAGCGAGATAATGAGTACGTTCAATCGAGGGACCACAACCAGGGTCATACCGGTGGTAGCAATCATCAGAGCAATGATAACCAGGGGGGAGAAAAAAATACGGACAAAAGTGGTAACCACTCTGGTGGTAATCGTGACCATGATAATAGAAGAAGCGAGTCGGGGGGAGGAGAACGACCATCGGTCATATGTTATAAATGCGGGAAAGACAGACACATCAGTCCAAACTGCCCACAACAGTTCAAGGTATGTTATAATTATGGAAAGGAAGGTCATATCTCTCGAGATTGTATTGTAGCAAAACTAAGTCCAGCAGGGATGGTGACTCCAAAGGCTGTCCCAGACAAGCCAAAATCAGCGGTTCCTGGAAGAGCGTTTGTCATGACTGGCCAAAATGCGAGGAACCAGAACGAGGTGATCACAGGTAAGCTAATCATAAACTCTTGTGAAGTTTATACCTTACTAGATACCGGTTCTACCCATTCATTTATCTCTCTTGCTTATGCTCAACATTTAAACTTGACTCTAGAGAAATTAAATTTTGACTTATCTGTGGAGACTCCGTTAAGAGAAACTTTCATTACATCCACTGTTTATAAATCTTGTTTGATCCAAGTTGGCACTATCATATTACCTGTTGATCTTATCTCTTTAAAGATACTTGCTTTTGATGTGATTTTAGGGATTGATTGGTTAACTACTCATCATGCCAAAATTAATTATTTTCGTAAGGTTGTTAGTTTTCATATTCCTAACCAACCTGTTATGCGAATTCAAGCAACCTAACCACTAAAGTCAATCACTGTCATATCAAACTATAAAGCCATTCGTTTATTAAAAAATGGATGTCTAGCTTTCTTAGCCCATGTCATGGACTTGAACAAAAACACGTCAGATTTGAATAATATTTCTGTTGTTAGTGAATTTCCTGACGTATTTCGTGAAGAACTTCTTGGTCTACCCCCAGAACGTGAAGTTGAATTCTTTATTGATATTGAACCTGGTACAAAACCCATTTCTAAAACCCCATATCGAATGGCTCCTATTGAATTTCAGGAGTTAAAAGTCCAACTACAGGAGTTGTTGGACATCGGTTTCATTCGTCCTATTACATCTCCTTGGGGTGCTCCTGTTTTATTCGTAAAGAAGAAAGACGGGAGTATGCGACTTTGTATTGACTATCGAGAATTGAACCATGTCACCATCAAGAATAAGTATCCGCTACCTCGCATTGATGACCTGTTTGACCAGTTGCAAGGAGCATAATTCTTTCAAAGATCGATCTTCGTTCTGGATATCATCAGCTGAAGATTAAAACTGAGGATATTCCGAAGACTGCCTTTAGAACTCGGTACGGGCATTATGAATTCCTAGTCATGTCTTTTGGATTGACATCAGTTCGTTGTTTTCTTTATTGATGACATCCTCATATGTTCCAAAAGCCGTGAAGATCATGAGCACCATTTGAAGCTGGTACTTCAAAGGCTTCGTGAAAACAACCTATATGTCAAGTTGAAGAAATATGAGTTTTGGCTTAAGGAAGTAGCATTCCTTGGGCACGTGGTGTCAAAATATGGAGTATCTATTGACCTGACGAAGATTGAAGCAATACAAAGTTGGGAGCAACCGAAGTCGGTGACCGAAGTACGTAGTTTTCTGGGGTTAACTGGTTATTATTGGAGGTTTGTGGAAGGATTTTCTCAAATCGCTACTCCGTTAACTCAGCTGACTCAGAAAGATACAAAATTCGTATAGAGCGAGGAATGCGAGAAAAGTTTTCAAGAGCTTAAGAGGAGACTCATTTCGGCACCTGTTCTGACAATACCGCCTAGTTCGGATGAATTTGTTATCTACAGCGATGCTTCAGGTAAAGGGTTAGGATGTGTTCTCATGCAACATAGGAAAGTCATAACCTATGCATCGCGACAACTCAAAGAATATGAGAGGAATTATCCTACTCATGATTTGGAGTTGGCAGCAGTCGTTTTCGCATTGAAAATTCGGAGACACTATCTATATGGGGAGAAAGTGGAGATATATTTAGATCATAAAAGCCTCAAATATTTCTTCACCCAAAAGGAACTCAACAAGCGGCAATGACGTTGGCTCGATCTATTGAAAGATTACGACCATACCATTCAATACCATCCTAGAAAAGTGAACGTGGTAGCTGACGCATTGAGTAGAAGATCATATGCAGGAATAAGTACGATGTTGTCAACACAAAGGCCCATTTTGTGTGATTTACAAAAGATGAAGATAGAATTCAAGACTCCGGGGACCCATACAATAATGTCAAGTATACGCATAGAACCAACTTTAATTGATAAAGTTAAATTTGCTCAAGCCACAAACCCGGAGCTGATGTGTATGAAGAAAAAAGTACAATAAGGAGTTATTCCAGAAGTAAGAATCGATGAAGAAGGAATACTTCGAGTCAACTCCAGACTTTGTGTTCCTAACGACTCTAATTTGAAGTACAAGATTATGATGGAGGCACACAATACACCGTTTACAATCCATCCTGGAAGTACCAAAATGTATCGTGATCTTCGACATACATTTTGGTGGAATAATATGAAGAGAGAGACCGTGAAGTTTATCTCGAGATGCTTAATTTGTCAACGTGTAAAGGTAGAGCATCAAGTGCCAAAGGGTCTATTGCAACCACTTGAGATTCTTAAATGGAAGTGGGAACACATTACCATGGATTTCGTTATGGGTCTTCCTAAGGTTTCTCAAGGCATAGATGCGATTTGGGTTATTGTTAATAGATTAACTAAGTCTGCTCATTTCTTACCGATACGGGAGACTTATTCCCTTGAACGTCTTTCTCGTATATACGTAAATGAGATTGTGAGATTGCATGGCATGCCAGTATCCATAGTTTCGGATCGTGACCCAAGATTCACTTCACGATTTTTGGTTAGCTTGCAGAAAGCTATGGGCACGGATTTACGATTCAGTTCGGCATACCATCCTCAAACGGACAGACAATCAGAGAGGACTATTCAAACTCTTGAAGATCAATTAAGACTCTGTGTCCTAGACTTCAAAGGGAGTTAGGATAAGTATTTACCATTGGTGAAATTCTCCTACAACAACAGTTATCATGCAAGTATAGGTGTCGCTCCATTCAAAGCATTATGTACACGAAAGTGTCGCTCTCCAGTATGTTGGGATGAGGTGGGTGAAGCAACATTGTTAGGACCAGAGTTGGTACGTATAACTACAGAAAAGATCCAAATGATTCGACAACGTATACAAACGGCACAGGATCGACAAAAGAGTTATGCGGATCTTCATCGAAAGGACGTGGAATTTAATATTGGGGATCATGTATTGTTGCGTGTTGCTCCATGGAATGGAGTTAAAAGATTTGGGAAGAGAGGAAAGCTCAATCCATGATTTATTGGTCCATTTCAGATTCTTGACCGAGTAGAAAATGTGGCCTATAGACTCGCGTTACCTCCAAGTATGTCTCGTGTTCATAATGTTTTTCACATATCTGTGCTTCGTAAATATGTGAAAGACCCGAACCACATTATTGAGTTAGAACCAGACGAGATAGCTACAGACTTAATATACGAGGAGGTACCTGTCAAGATATTGGATAGGAAGGAGCATGTCCTACGGACAAAGGTTATACCATAAGTCAAAGTTTTGTGGAGGAATCATGCTATTGAGGAAATGATCTGGAGTTAGAAACGGAAATGAAAGTGAGGTATCCTCACCTTTTCGAAACACCAAGTACGTACGTCAATTTTGAGGACGAAATTTCATAAGGAGGGGAGGTTGTAAGACCCCAACTTTTTATAAATGAAATTGAATTTTCTCTATTTATTATTTTGAAATAGTAAGGGTTGATTTGATTAATGTGGTTAGTTATGGGTAAAAATACGTAAATATTTTAAATAAGCAAGTGGTTATAAAATATTCATTGTTGTCGGGGAATATTCATTTGGTCATGGAAAATTCTTACTGTCGGAGAATATTCGTACGACGGCGCAGCCTTGTGTGGGCCCCATAACGGAAAATGATTGCATGAAGAAAATAACAAGTATGAGTTTTTTTTATAAATAACGGCGTAGTTGTTACCGTTAACACGGTTGGAATACCCGGTGGTTAAAATACAGTAATACACAGTGTTGCACAGTAGCACACGATATTGCACCTATTATTAATTTTTACGTAAGAATGCACTACTCAATAATTGTTATAGTAATTACTGTTCAATATTTTATTTTATTAATTCAATAATTGTCACTGCATTTTCCATTATCAGATCAATAATTCATATTAATTGAATAATATTATTAGATAGCAATATTGGCAATGTCTAAGGAAGTTTTGTCTAGGAGAGGTAATTTAATTGCGCGCTAGTAAGGAGAAATCCTTACCGGAAGGCCCCCTCTTTTCTGAAAACGACCTGGTTGTCATTATTGTGATTGCGTAATATTATTTGTGAATAATTAATTATTAATTTATATGAAAAAAAATATTTATTTATGTGGATATAAATGGAGAAATTTTTAGAAAAGTGACAATTGTTGAAAATTGATATTTTATCTTTTCTGATAAAATAATTTATTTAAATATATTATTATATTACAATAATATAATAATAGAGATATTTTTACAATAAATGTGTGATATATGAATAAATGAGGAGAAAGAGTATCTTTGTTACAATAAATGCTAAAAACATGTTAAACATGTTGGTGGACCCCATTTTTGACTGAAATTTGATTATAGCCTGCAAAATCGTCCGTATGTGAATTTCAGTCAATTTTTGTTTAGAATTTGGAAAAACTTAAATCTACAAAGTTGTAGAGAATTGAATTTCCTAAGGAATGGACATAAGATTCGAATTTTTCTGATAAAAGGGCTATTTATTATGAATTATTGAAGTTTCGAAATAATTGATTTTTGGAGTTTTAAATATTTTTGTTTAGAAAAACGTTTTTTCATTGTTGTGGGCCCCACTGGTACCAGAAACTGAAGTTTTCTCTCTCTATATTATCGAGCGTATTTTTGTGAGTATTTCGATACTTTGAGTGTTGTTATACGGTGCAAGTTTCCTTCAACATTATATCTGATATTCCAGTCAGAAGTACTGTTCTTTTGAGGTAAGGGATGTTATTTTTTTTTTCGTAAATGATGTTATTTCTTTTAATATCATTATACCTGAATATTGGTAAGATTTTTCTTGTGAAATTCTTATCTTTTTGTGTCGGGGTTACTATTCACGTATACGACAGTATTCACGTATACGGCACTATTCACAGAAAAATTAAAATTTTCTTTTCTTGTCCAAGTTGTTTATTATGGTTACTAGTTTTGATTGTATCCATGATTTCATCTCCAGTCTTGAATTTTGCTCCACAATGGTTTATTATGGAGTACTTTCGAACATGGATGAACTAAAACACGAATCCTTAATCCTTGTTCTTTTATCTCACGGGATTCGCTTTCTTTAAAATATTTTCATTATTCTCAGTCTTAAATGATGATATTACTGAATATCTTTGGCCTGTAGTGCAAAGATGAATGATTAACTGATGAATATCTTTGGCCCGTAGTGCAAAGACGAACAGGTGTTGAGATGAATATGACCTGTAAGACCCCAACTTATTAATGAATAAAATCAAATTTTCTCTAAATATTATTGTGAATAATAAGGGGTTAATTTGATATAATACTTTGGTTATGGGTGAAATGTGTAAATTTTTGCAAAATAAGCAAGTGGTTATAAAATATTCATTTTGTCGGGGAATATTCGTTTGGTCGTGGAATATTCTTGCTGTCGGGGAATATTCGTACGACGGCGCAGCCTTGTGTGGGTCCCATAACGGAAAGCGATTGGATGAAGAAAATGACAAGTATAAGTTATTTATAAATAACGGCGTAGTTGTTACCGTTAATACTGTTGGAATACCCGGTGGTTAAAATACAGTAGCACACGGTATTGCACCAATTATTGATTCTTACGTAAGAAGGCACTACTCAATAATTGTTACAGTAGTTATTATTCAATATTTTATTTTATTGATTCAATAATTGCTGCGTTGATATTTTATATTATTGTTGTTTCAATAATTGTTGCTGCACAGTATTTTCTTTTATCAGATCAATAATTCATATTATTTGAATAATATTATTAGATAACATTATTGGCAATGTCTAGAAAGTTCTGTCTAAGGAGAGGTTTGGTCATCTAATTGCGCGCCAGTAAGGAGAAATCCTTATTGGAAAGCCCCCTCTTTCCTGGGAACGGCCTGGTTGTCATAAATGTGATTCTGTAATATTATTTGTGAATAATTAATTATTGATTCATATGATAAGGAAATATTTATTTTATGTGGATATAAATGAGGAATATATTTTTGTGGTTAAAAATGAAGGAGTTAATGTTGAGATTTTTATCAGTATTTTTGTCGGAATGGAGGTATTAAAAATCAGGGTTTTTGAGATATTTTGTGGGGATTATAATTTTTAATCCGACCGTTGGATCGTGGTAATTTTTGGATATGTTATACATATATAAGTTGAGTATATGTCCACAAATTTTGAACCGTTAAAAATGAACGTATGATTTATTATGAATTTTAAGAGGTGACTGATTCAGAAATCAGGTTTTAAATTATTTTTGGTGGAAAATTCTAGAATTGGTGGGCCCCACTTGTGGTTGGTGAAGAAATGTGCTGAATTATATTTCAAATGTGGTGGGTGGGAATAGTAGCAGGTAAAGCCATCAGGTTGCAGGTCAAACCTACTAAAATTTTCCTATAAATAGAGGACTAAGTTAGAATTGAAAATCACACCAGAAACAAGTTTTCTCTCTTTCTCTCTCTAGATTATTGAGTGTATTTTGTGAGTATTTAGATACTTTGAGAGTTTCTATTCATCAGAGCAAGTTTCTTTCAGCCTTATACCGGTATTCCGACCAGAAGTACTGATATTTTGAGGTAAGGGATATTATTTTCTTCTTAAATGATATTATTTTCTTCAATATCATTATGCTGAAATATTGATATGAGTTTTTATCAAATTTGGAACTTTTTGTGTCGGGGGTTACTATTCACGTATACGGCACTATTCACGTATACGGCACTATTCACGAATACGGCACTATTCACCGAAAAATAAAATTTTCTCTTTTTGTCCAAGATGTCTATTATGGTTACTATCTTTGATTGTATCCATGTTTTGATCTTTATTTTTGAATTCTGCTTCACAATTGATTATTATGAAGTATTATTGATCTTGGATAAACTGTTATACGAATCCCTACTATTTGTCCTTCTGTCTCATTGGATTCGTTCTCTTTAAGATATTTTTCATCATCCTCAGTCCTAAATGATGATATTACTGAATATCTTTGGCCTGTAGTGCAAAGATGTATAATTACTTGATGAATATCTTTGGCCTGTAGTGCAAAGATGAACAGGTGTTGAGATGAACATGACTGATGATACAAATGAATATCTTTGGCCTGTAGTGCAAAGATGTATAATTACTTGATGAATATCTTTGGCCTGTAGTGCAAAGATGAACAGGTGTTGAGATGAACATGACCGACTGATGATACAAATGAATATCTTTGGCCTGTAGTGCAAAGATGAATATTTGGTTAAAGATGATTATTAATTGATGTTACAGGGATAAAATATTGATGATGGACTTTTAAATCTTAGAAGATAGTAGAATTCTTTCTCTACTTGACTCTTCTAATGGTTTGCTGTTTCCGCTGCAGTTGTTGATCTAAAACTTGTTGTCGATTATATTCTATCAGATTTTTCCCTGTTGAAGACTAATGATAATTTGTTGTATATTATCTTAGTCATAATATTCTTTACTGGGCTAGTTGAGCTCACCCTTTTCCTTTTTGTTCCATTTTTCTTCTCAGGAGGTGAGAACATAGCAGGATCTAGTCGGGGTATGGAGTGATGGTTCTAGAAAGATGTTTTAGCAGTCCTCACTATTTCTGTAAAATAGTGTTTGAATAATTGTAATGAGGACTTATTTGAGTGTGGATATTGTCTAGAAGACAATATTTGTATTTAAACTCACAGTATGTGTTGTCGTATTTTGCACGACAATTGTATTATTGAAGTTGTAGTTTGCTTTCTGTACCATGTATTTGGCGACTCAGAATGGGTGTTGTATACCTATTTTGGGGGCGTCACAGTTGGTATCAGAGCTTAGGGATATGATCCCTGGCTGAGATGTGAGACAAGAACTAGGAGGGGAGAGACGGGGAATTCCTTCGCTAGTATGACCTGACTAAGTTTATTTGGTCGGTCAGAGTATAGGGATAATATATGACATGACTATTAACCCTTGTTTTATGGCAGTATTTAAGAATGGCAGCTGAGAACGTTAATAATGGAGTAAATCAGACCGTGGAGACACCTTTGATCACCACCCAGGGGAACGTGCAACAGGAAGGCAATATTCCTCCTGTAAACAACGTTACCGAGCAAACGATGAATGATGGAATGTTTAGGAGCTTTTTGCAGTTCATGCAAAATCAGACGAGGGAGACTCGTGTGCAGAATACGGGTGGAAATGATAACGCGCGGTTTGTCACAGCTAAGCAGTTCAAAGAATTGGGACCACCAGAATTTAAGGGAAAGCCGGATCCGATCATGGCGGAAACGTGGGTCAAGCAAATTACCAAGATATTCGATGTCTTGGGATGCACGGAGGAACAGAAGGTTCCATTCGCCACCTTTATGTTCCGCGGTGAGGCAGACTACTGGTGGGAGTCTGTGAAGCGTACCCAGCCTGACGCACTCAACATGTCCTGGGAAACATTTTAAAAACTGTTCAATGACAAGTACTTTCCTGAAAGTATTCGTCATATGAAGGAGGTAGAGTTTATCAGACTGGAACAAAACAACATGACGGTGTCCCAGTACGAGGCGAAGTTTGCAGAGTTATCCAGGTTTGCACCTCATTTGGTCGAAAATGAGGAACGAATGACAAGGATGTTTCTGAGAGGTCTAAAACCCGAGATTCGGCAATATCTTATCTCTCATAAATTTTCTTTATATTCAGATGTTGTAAACAGGGCTCAATTATTAGAGCGAGATAATGAGTATGTGCAACCGAGGGACCACAACCAGGGTCATACCGGTGGCGGCAGTCATCGAAGCAATGAAAACCAGCAGGGAGGAAAACATTCGGACAAAAGCGGTAACCACTCTGGTGGTAATCGTGGTCGTGATAATAGAAGGAGCGAGTCGGGAGGAGATTTCAAGAAGAGAAGGTACAACAATGATAACGTGAAGACGTCAGCACAAACATCAACTGTTTCTAGGGGAGGAGAACGACCACCGGTCGTATGTTACAAATGTGGGAAAGAGGGACATATCAGCCCAAACTGCCCACAACAATCCAAGGTATGTTATAACTGTGGAAAGGAGGGTCATATAGCTCGAGAGTGTTCTGTAGCAAAACCAAGTTCAGCGGGGATGGTGACTCCAAAACTGTCCCGGATAAGTCGAAATCAGCGGTTCCTGGAAGGGCGTTTGTCGTTACTGGCCAAAACGCGAGAAACCCGAACGAGGTGATCACGGGTAAGCTAATCTTGAATTCTTGCGAAGTTTATACTTTACTAGATACCGGTTCTACCCATTCTTTTATCTCTCCTGCTTGTGCTCAACGTTTAAACTTGACTCCGGAGAAATTGGACTTTAACTTATCTGTTGAAACTCCGTTGGGTGAAACCTTCGTTACATCTACAGTTTATAAATCTTGCATGATCCAAGTTGGCACTATCACATTACCTGTTGATCTTATCTCTTTAAAGATACTTGCTTTTGATGTGATTTTAGGAATTGATTGGTTAACCACTCATCATGCTAAAATTGATTGTTTTCGTAAGGTTGTTAGTTTTCATATTCCTAACCAACCTGTCATACGAATTCAAACTACTAAACCACTAAAATCAGTCACTGTCATATCAAGCCACAAAGTCATTCGTTTATTGAAAAATGGATGTCAAGCTTTCTTAGCCATGTCATGGACTTGAACAAAAATACGTCAGAATTGAATGATATTTCTGTTGTTAGTAAAATCCCTGACGTATTTCCTGAAGAATTTCTTGGCCTACCTCCAAAGCGTGATATTGAATTTTGTATCATCTTTGAATCCGGTACAAAACCCACTTCTAAAATCTCATATCGAATGACTCCTATTGAACTTCAGGAGTTAAAAACCTAACTGTAGAAGTTTGTACTCGAGCCTTTATCTGGTAACTTCCTTTGCGAAATGCACCGAAGCCAAACTCTCCGTAGGGGACGCCATATTCGTGCGGTAGTAAACTGATAGGTGTCATTGTGACGTACTATCCAAGATTGGGATATGAGTCACAGTTGAGAGCAACCTAAGTCAGTAATCGAAGTACGTAGTTTTCTAGGCTTAGCTGGTTATTATCGGAGATTTGTGGAAGGATTTTCTCGAATCGCTACTCCGTTAACTCAGCTGACTCGTAAAGATACAAAATTCGTATGGAGTGAGAAATGCGAGAAGAGTTTCCAAGAACTCAAGAGGAGACTCATTTCGGCACCTGTTCTGACAATACCATCTGGTTCGGATGGATTTGTTATCTACAGCGATGCTTCAGGCAAAGGGTTAGGATGTGTTCTCATGCAACATGGGAAAGTCATAGCCTATGCCTCACGACAACTCAAAGAATATGAGAGGAATTATCCTACTCATGATTTGGAGTTGGCAGCAGTCGTTTTTGCGTTGAAGATCTGGAGACACTACCTGTATGGGGAGAAAGTGGAGATCTATACAGATCATAAAAGCCTCAAATATTTCTTCACCCAAAAGGAACTCAACATGCGGCAACGACGTTGGCTTGAGCTGTTGAAAGATTACGATCATACCATCCAATACCATCCTGGAAAAGCAAACGTAGTAGCTGACGCATTGAGTAGAAGATCATATGCGGGTACGAGTGCAATGTTTTTAACACAAAGGCCCATTTTGTATGACTTGCAAAGGATGGAGATAGAGATGAAGGCTCCAAGTACCCACATGATGATATCAAATATACGAGTAGAACCGACTTTAATCGATAAAGTTAAAGCTGCTCAAGCTACGGATATAGAGCTGATGCGTATGAAGAAGAAAGTGCAAGAAGGTGCTATTCCAGAAGCAAGAATCGATGAAGAAGGAATACTTCGAGTCAACTCCAGACTTTGTGTTCCTAACGATTTTGACTTGAAGCATAGAATAATGATGGAGGCACACAACACACCGTTTGCAATCCATCCTGGGAGTACCAAAATGTATCACGATCTTCGACATACATTTTGGTGGAGCAATATGAAAAGAGAGATCGCGGAGTTTATCTCGAGATGTTTAACTTGTCAACGTGTAAAAGCGGAGCATCAAGTACCAAAGGGTCCATTGCAACCACTTGAGATCCCGAAATGGAAGTGGGAACACATTACTATGGATTTTGTTACGGGTCTTCCCAAGGTTTCTCAAGGCATAGATGCGATTTGGGTTATTGTTGATAGATTAACCAAGTCCGCTCATTTCTTGCCGATACGTGAGACTTATTCCCTTGAACGTCTTGCTAGTATGTACGTGAACGAGATTGTGAGATTGCATGGCATGCCAGTATCCATAGTTTCGGATCGTGACCCAAGATTCACTTCACGATTTTGGGTTAGCTTGCAGAAAGCTATGGGCACGGATTTACGATTCAGTTCAGCATACCATCCTCAAACGGACGGACAATCAGAGAGGACTATTCAAACTCTTGAAGATCTATTAAGACTTTGTGTCTTAGATCTCAAAGGGAGTTGGGATAAGTACCTACCATTGGTGGAATTCTCCTACAACAACAGTTATCAGGCGAGCATAGGTATGGCTCCATTTGAGGCGTTGTATGGAAGAAAATGTCGTTCTCCAGTATGCTGGGACGAGGTGGGTGAAGCAACATTGTTGGGACCAGAATTGGTACGCATTACTACAGAGAAGATCCAAACGATTCGACAACGTATACAAACGGCACAGGATCGACAAAAGAGTTATGCGGATCTTCATCGGAAGGACGTGGAATTTAATATTGGGGATCATGTATTGTTACGTGTTGCACCATGGAAGGGAGTTACAAGATTTGGGAAGAGAGGAAAGCTCAATCCAAGATTTGTTGGTCCATTTGAGATTCTTGAGCGAATAGGAAATGTGGCATATAGACTCGCATTACCTCCAAGCATGTCTCGTGTTCATAATGTTTTTCACATATCTATGCTTCGTAAATATGTTAAAGACCCGAACCACATTATTGAGTTAGAACCAGACGAGATAGCTGAAGATTTAACGTACGAGGAGGTACCTGTTAAGATCTTGGATAGGAAAGAGCATGTCCTACGCACGAAGGTTATACCACAAGTTAAGGTTTTGTGGAGAAACCATGCTATTGAAGAAATGACCTGGGAGTTGGAATCAGAAATGAAAGCGAGGTATCCTCACCTTTTTGAAACATCAGGTACGTACGTCAATTTCGAGGACGAAATTTCATAAGGAGGGGAGGTTGTAAGACCCCAACTTATTAATGAATAAAATCAAATTTTCTCTAAATATTATTGTGAATAATAAGGGGTTAATTTGATATAATACTTTGGTTATGGGTGAAATGTGCAAATTTTGCAAAATAAGCAAGTGGTTATAAAATATTCATTTTGTCGGGGAATATTCGTTTGGTCGTGGAATATTCTTGCTGTCGGGGAATATTCGTACGACGGCGCAGCCTTGTGTGGGCCCCATAACGGAAAGCGATTGGATGAAGAAAATGACAAGTATAAGTTATTTATAAATAACGGCGTAGTTGTTACCGTTAATACTGTTGGAATACCCGGTGGTTAAAATACAGTAGCACACGGTATTGCACCAATTATTGATTCTTACGTAAGAAGGCACTACTCAATAATTGTTACAGTAGTTATTATTCAATATTTTATTTTATTGATTCAATAATTGCTGCGTTGATATTTTATATTATTGTTGTTTCAATAATTGTTGCTGCACAGTATTTTCATTTATCAGATCAATAATTCATATTATTTGAATAATATTATTAGATAACATTATTGGCAATGTCTAGAAAGTTCTGTCTAAGGAGAGGTTTGGTCATCTAATTGCGCGCCAGTAAGGAGAAATCCTTATTGGAAAGCCCCCTCTTTCCTGGGAACGGCCTGGTTGTCATAAATGTGATTCTGTAATATTATTTGTGAATAATTAATTATTGATTCATATGATAAGGAAATATTTATTTTATGTGGATATAAATGAGGGATATATTTTTGTGGTTAAAAATGAAGGAGTTAATGTTGAGGTTTTTATCAGTATTTTTGTCGGAATGGAGGTATTAAAAATCAGGGTTTTTGAGATATTTTGCGGGGGTTATAATTTTTAATCCGACCGTTGGATCGTGGTAATTTTTGGATATGTTATACATATATAAGTTGAGTATATGTCCACAAATTTTGAACCGTTAAAAATGAACGTATGATTTATTATGAATTTTAAGAGATGACTGATTCAGAAATCAGGTTATAAATTATTTTTGGTGGAAAATTCTAGAATTGGTGGGCCCCACTTGTGGTTGGTGAAGAAATGTGCTGAATTATATTTCAAATGTGGTGGGTGGGAATAGTAGCAGGTAAAGCCATCAGGTTGCAGGTCAAACCTACTAAAATTTTCCTATAAATAGAGGGCTAAGTTAGAATTGAAAATCACACCAGAAACAAGTTTTCTCTCTTTCTCTCTCTAGATTATTGAGTGTATTTTGTGAGTATTTAGATACTTTGAGAGTTTCTATTCATCAGAGCAAGTTTCTTTCAGCCTTATACCGGTATTCCGACCAGAAGTACTGATATTTTGAGGTAAGGGATATTATTTTCTTCTTAAATGATATTATTTTCTTCAATATCATTATGCTGAAATATTGATATGAGTTTTTATCAAATTTAGAACTTTTTGTGTCGGGGGTTACTATTCACGTATACGGCACTATTCACGTATACGGCACTATTCACGAATACGGCACTATTCACCGAAAAATAAAATTTTCCCTTTTTGTCCAAGATGTCTATTATGGTTACTATCTTTGATTGTATCCATGTTTTGATCTTTATTTTTGAATTCTGCTTCACAATTGATTATTATGAAGTATTATTGATCTTGGATAAACTGTTATACGAATCCCTACTATTTGTCCTTCTGTCTCATTGGATTCGTTCTCTTTAAGATATTTTTCATCATCCTCAGTCCTAAATGATGATATTACTGAATATCTTTGGCCTGTAGTGCAAAGATGTATAATTACTTGATGAATATCTTTGGCCTGTAGTGCAAAGATGAACAGGTGTTGAGATGAACATGACCGACTGATGATACAAATGAATATCTTTGGCCTGTAGTGCAAAGATGTATAATTACTTGATGAATATCTTTGGCCTGTAGTGCAAAGATGAACAGGTGTTGAGATGAACATGACCGACTGATGATACAAATGAATATCTTTGGCCTGTAGTGCAAAGATGAATATTTGGTTAAAGATGATTATTAATTGATGTTACAGGGATAAAATATTGATGATGGACTTTTAAATCTTAGAAGATAGTAGAATTCTTTCTCTACTTGACTCTTCTAATGGTTTGCTGTTTCCGCTGCAGTTGTTGATCTAAAACTTGTTGTCGATTATATTCTATCAGATTTTTCCCTGTTGAGTACTAATGATAATTTGTTGTATATTATCTTAGTCATAATATTCTTTACTGGGCTAGTTGAGCTCACCCTTTTCCTTTTTGTTCCATTTTTCTTCTCAGGAGGTGAGAACATAGCAGGATCTAGTCGGGGTATGGAGTGATGGTTCTAGAAAGATATTTTAGCAGTCCTCACTATTTCTGTAAAATAGTGTTTGAATAATTGTAATAAGGACTTATTTGAGTGTGGATATTGTCTAGAAGATAATATTTGTATTTAAACTCACTGTATGTGTTGTCGTATTTTGCACGACAATTGTATTATTGAAGTTGTAGTTTACTTTCTGTACCATATATTTGGCGACTCAGAATAGGTTGGATGGAATGGACCTATTTTGGGGGTGTCACATGACCAACTGGTGATACAAATGAATATCTTTTGCCTGTAGTGCAAAGATGAATATTTGATTCAAGATGTATACTGATTGATATTACAGGGATAAAATATTGATGATGGGCTTTTAAATCCTAGAAGATAGTAGAATTCATTCCCTACTTGACTCTTCTAATGGATTGCTATTTCTGCTATAATTATTAATCTAAAACTTGTTGTCTATTATATTCTATCAAATTTTTCCTGTTGAAGACTAATGATAATTTGTTGTATATTATCTTAGTTATAATATTCTTTACTAGGCTAGCTGAGCTCACCCTTTTCTTTCTTGTTCCATTTTTCTTCTCAAGAGGCGAGAATATAGCAGGAACTAGTCGGGGTATGGAGTGATGTTTCAATCAGTTGTTTTAGCAATCCTCACTATTTTATAAAATAGTGTGTTTAGGTTCTTTTAAATATTGTGATGATATTATTCTAATTTGTATATCGATATTATGTATATATTAGGTTCAGATAAAGCTTATTAAAATACGTAATGATAATCAACGGAATAGGCAAGTTTTTCTTAACTCGACCTCGAGTAGTATTATTCAAATATACTTGTGGTTAATCATTCTGATTGCCATGTCTAAGAATTATTAAATCGCACTCTGTGCATACTGCATGTATTCTTCAGGTATGAAAGGCTGATCACCTTCATTACCATTCGGTCCAGATATATATATATATATATATATATATATATATATATATATATATATATATATATATATATATATGTTCATGTTCAATATTCGTTCAGCTATGTAAAGTTTGTTCATGCTAGTTCGCAATTATATTGTAGAACTGTAGCCAGCTTTTATTTAATTCTTTCTATCATGATATATCTTTAATTTTTGAACTTGCTCACCCTTGCTATATCATGATTAACATTGCCTATTAAGATGAAAACGTCGAATACAGGAAAGGATAAAGCCAAGTTCAACTTGGGATTTTATGTGCAGCTTAATTGTAATAGAATAGTATGATAATAATGTTGTATGTCAGATAAGATAATGAATTGTGTTTATGTGAAGGTTAATCGACCTTGGGGAATAGTGTGTAAATGTATTGTATAAACAATTTATGTTTATATCTTCCGCAATAGTTATAGAATTAGCATACTAGATCCGTGGTGATTTGGGATCTGGATTTGGGGATGCTACAGTTGGTATCAAAGCTGTAGATTATAAACCTTAGGTAAGGTTACCTGAGACTAATAACTGCAGTGATTAGGATAAGTACTAACTCAAATAGGGTTAGTGTGTCGGTAAGATTCAAAAATGAATCTCGGCGGGTTATAAAAGATACAGAGTTCCCTAACTCTGATAATAAAGGTGAACAGTAATGGTGAATAAATAGAGTCTAAAAGACTAAAAGTACAACGATAAGAGATTGTAAAATAAAACGATCATAGAATAAAAATGAATCATAATATATACGATGAGATCACCCCGTGATCTGATAAGGATCAATCTAATGATTGAAAAGTTTACAGCAAGATTGTTGTGTGTCTATGAATGGGAACAAATTCAGGAAAGGATTATGAATATGAGTTGAATGAAATTCGTATTGAGAATGTAGTTAGGATAAAGTGGGGATTTCAATTGAGGACTCATGTCAGCAGCTAAGTTATATGATTCTTCGTATGGGAGTTGAAATGTACTTGGTGTAACAACCACTTAGTTTCTGACACTGATATTCATTGAAATGTCTGTGTCGCGCTATTTGCTATATGCTTGTTGAGAAGGTGATTCTTTTCTCATGTATATAACAGATAGATAGGTTATAGGTAGAGAATATAAGGTTAAGTACGAGTTCTTAAAACTCATACTTATGGTACGTTCGTGACTCATGATTGTATAAAATGTTTATGAACCCCTCAGCGAATGGACGCCAAAGGTTTGACTAGGAAAAGTTCTTAAACTCATATGATTGTCGAAAGTTCCTGAACTCATATGTGACACCCCCAAATCTCGATACTTCATTACCTCAAGATTTGGTGTTCACGTAATCAAAACATTCATTTATAACTACCTAATCATAAATAAAATTGAATAATCAACCTGCCCATACAGGAATAACATAAAATAATATCTCCCATGTTATCTAACCTTTACATACAATCATTCATGCGGAAAATTTAAATAAACTTCATTACATTCTTTAAACCAAAGTCTGATAATAAACTATCAAAACTAATACAAGCCTTCAGTACTTGTTCGTCTTTCCCTTTCCTTTACTGGTGCTAGGTACGTCGCCTTTTCCATCTGTAGCTGTAAGGATTTTACAGGCAAGAGTGAGCAAACAAGGCTCACTTGAAATAATAATGAATAACTTTTACATTCTCTGCCCATTCAGGGGCTCAATAGAACTGAATAATAAGTTCTATTAACATCTTAAACACTCCTTGCCCATTCAGGGGCTCAATAGAACTGAACAATAAGTTCTATTAATACTTTAAACATTCACTGAGGGTCCAATGACCACGAACCTTGTCCACAGTTATAAGTAATCTTTCAACTTAAACTTTTACGGTCATACGACCATAATGACTTTGAGGTACTTAGGGAGATCAACCCTTCGTACATGTATTGTATACAAACATTTCAGCGCAAAGTACAAAACTAAGCGTAACCCCTATAAATAGGATTGTTCATCTTAGTATTTTGAGTACAAGTCCGCCCCAAAGATAGTTTGGTTTGGATACACTTGAAGGTAATTTGGAGTTCAACAGACATCAACTAAGGATTAGTTGAATACAAGATAATAACACTATGTTATTGAATGATCATACTAAATAAACATTTCGTTCTAAGTTCATGCTTTAGGAATAATCTAATAGCATAACAATTGAATAATTTATCATATCTTGCTTTGAACAACATTAAGCTAAGGTTACATCTTAGAATTTAATATCAAGTGTGACGCCCCCAAAACAGGTATACAACACCTATTCTGAGTCGTCAATAACATGGTACAGAAACAACTACAACTTTATTAATACAACATAAAAAACTGTGAGTGTAAATACAAATATTGTCATCTAGACAATATCCACCCTCAAATAAGTCCTCATTACAATTATTGGAACAATATTTTACAAAAAAAATGGTGAGGACTACTAAAACAACTTCCTAGAACCTTCATTCCATACCCCGACTAGTACCTGCTACATTCTCGCCTCCTGAGATGAAAATGGAACAACAAGGAAAAGGGTGAGCTCAACTAGCCCAGTAAAGAATACTATGACTAAGATAATATACAACAAATTATCGTTAGTCTTCAACAGGAAAAAATTTAATAGAATACAATAGACAACAATTTTTAATTCAATATTCGCAGCGGAAAATATTAATTCATAGAGAAGTTACGTAGAGAATGAAATCTACGATTATCTATGAATTTAAAAGCCCATCATCAATATTTTATCCCTGTAACATCAATCAATAAATATCTTGAATTAAATAGTCATCTTTGCACTACAGGCCAAAGATATTCATCAGTTGGTCATGTTCACCTCAACACCTGTTCATCTTTGCACTACGGGCCAAAGATATTCATCAAAAATTATTCATCTTTGCACTACAGGCCAAAGATATTCAGTTATATCATCATTTAAGACTGAGGATGATGAAAAATATTTTAAAGAAAACGAATCCAGTGAAGCAAAATAACAAATATTAAGGATTCGTATTCCGATTTATCCATGTCCAAAAATACCTTATCATAGTGAAGTAAAATTCAAGAATGATCAAAACATGGATACAATCAAAGCTAGTATCCAGAATAGATATTTGGACGAAAAGAAGGAAATTTCATTTTTCGGTGAATAGTAACTCGTGAATAGTAACTCATGAATAGTAACTCATGAATAGTAACCCCGACATGAAAAGTTCCAAATTTGATAAAAATTCAGATCAATACTTCGGCATAATGATATTGAAGAAAATAATATCATTTAAGAAGAAATAACATCCCTTACCTCGGAAAGACGGTACTTCTGACTGGAATACTAGATATAGTGTTGAAGGAAACTTGCACCGTAAAGCAACACTCAAAGTATCAAATATTCACAAGAATACGCTCGTTATAGAGAGAGAAATAGAGAGAAACTTATGTTTCTGGTGTGATTTCAATTCTAACCTAAGCACCCAATTTATAGGAAAATGCTTAGAACACCAAAGCAGAAAATTTAATATAATAATAATATATTTATCAAATTTTCCTTAGCCCATCTCTAGACATCTGATCTCAGCCCATTTATATCACATGTTAGCCCACTTAAATGCCAAAAAACGTTTTTCTTCAAAATAATAAATAAAACTTCCAAAAATCAATTATTTCGGAACTTCAGAACTTCAATAATTTATAATAAATAGCCCTTTTATCAAAAAATTCGAAGAGTTTTTATAGAAATTTCAATTCTCTACAACTTTGCAAAAGAAAGTTTTTTCAAATTTCAAACAGAAATTGACCGAAATTCACAAACGGGCGATTTTACAGTCAATAATAAATTTTCGGTCATGAATTATGTCCACCAACACACAAAACATGTGTTAATCATTTAATGCCACAAAAATACTCTTCCTCCTCATATACTCATATATCCCACATTCATTGTAAAAATACCATCATCAATATATTATTAAAATAATATATTTAAATGAATTATTTTTTCAGAAAAAGATAAAATATTAATTTTCAACAATTGTCACATTAAAAAATTTCTCCATCTATATCCACATAAAATCACTATTTTCCTCATCATATAAATCAATAATTAATTATACACAAATAATATTACAGAATCACAGTACTGGCAACCAGGCCGTTCCCAGGAAAGAGGGGGCTTTCCAATAAGGATCTCTCCTTACTGGCGCTCAATTAGATGACCAAACCTCTCCTTAGACAGAACTTTCTAGACATTGCCAATAATGTTATCTAATAATATTATTCAGATAATATGAATTATTATTCCGATAATATAAAATACTGTGTAGTGACAATTATTAAAACACCAGTAATATAAAATATCAACGTAGCAATTATTGAATCAATAAAATAAAATACTGAACAGTAATTACTGTAACAATTATTGAGTAATGCCTTCTTACGTAAAAAATAATAATTGGTACAATACCGTGTGCTACTGTGCAACAACGCGTATTACTGTGTTTTAACCACCGGGTATTCCAACATTATTAACGGTAACAACTATGCCGTTATTTATAAACAACTTGTTTTTGTCGTTTTCTTCATCCAATCGCTTTCTGTTATGGGGCCCACACAAGGCTGCGCCGTCGTACGAATATTCCCCGACAACAAGAATATTCCACGACCAAACAAATATTCTCTGACAATAATGAATATTTTATAACCACTTGCTTATTTAAAATATTTGCGCATTTTACCCATAACTAACCACATTAATCAAATCAACTCTTACTATTTCAGAATAATAAATAGAGGAAATTAAATTTCATTTATTAATAATTTAGGGTCTTACAACCTCCCCTCCTTATGAAATTTCGTCCTCGAAATTGACATACGTACCTGGTGTTTCGAAAAGATGAGGATACCTTGATTTCATTTCCGTTTCCAACTCCAAGGTCATTTCCTCAATAGCATGGTTTCTCCACAAAACTTTAACTTGTGGTATGACCTTCGTGCGTAGGACATGCTCCTTCTTATCCATGATCTTGACAGGTACCTCCTCGTACGTTAAGTCTTCAGCTATCTCGTCCGGTTCTAACTCAATAACATGGTTCGGGTCTTTCACATATTTACGAAGCACAGATATATGAAAAACATTATGAACACGAGACATACTTGGAGGTAACGCAAGTCTATAGGCCACATTTCCTACTCGGTCAAGAATCTGAAATGGACCAATAAATCGTAGATTGAGCTTTCCTCTCTTCCCAAATCTTGTAACTCCTTTCCATGGAGCTACACGTAATAATACATGATCCCCAATATCAAATTCCACGTCCTTTCGATGAAGATCCACATAACTCCTTTGTCGATCCTGTGCCGTTTGTATACGTTGTCGAATCGTTTGGATCTTCTCTGTAGTAATGCGTACCAACTCTGGTCCGAACAATGTTGCTTCACCCACCTCGTCCCAGCATACTGGAGAACGACATTTTCTTCCATACAACGCCTCGAATGGTGCCACGCCTATGCTCGCCTGATAACTGTTGTTGTAGGAGAATTCCACCAATGGTAGGTACTTATCCCAACTCCCTTTGAGATCTAGGACACAAAGTCTTAATAGATCTTCAAGAGTTTGAATAGTCCTCTCTGATTGTCCGTCCGTTTGAGGATGGTAAGCTGAACTAAATCGTAAATCCGTGCCTATAGCTTTTTGCAAGCTAACCCAAAATCTTGAAGTGAATCTTGGGTCACGATCCGAAACTATGGATACTGGCATGCCATGCAACCTTACAATCTCATTCACGTACATACTAGCAAGACGTTCAAGGGAATAAGTCTCCCGTATCGGCAAGAAATGAGCAGACTTGGTTAATCTATCAACTATAACCCAAATAACATTTATGCCTTGAGAAACAGTGGGAAGACCCGTAACAAAATCCATGGTAATGTGTTCCCACTTCCATTTCGGAATCTCAAGTGGTTGCAATGGACCCTTTGGTACTTGATGCTCCGCCTTTACACGTTGACAAGTTAAACACCTCGAGATAAACTTTGCTATCTCTCTCTTCATATTGTTCCACCAAAATGTATGTCGAAGATCACGATACATTTTAGTACTTCCAGGATGAATTGCAAATGGTGTATTGTGTGCCTCCATCCTGATCTTGTACTTTAAATCAGAATCGTTAGGAACACAAAGTCTGGAGTGGACTCGAAGTATTCCTTCTTCATCGATTTTTGCTTTGAGAATAGCACCTTCTTGCACTTTCTTCTTCATACGCATCAGCTCCGGGTCTGTAGCTTGAGCAACTTTAACTTTATCGATTAAAGTTGGTTCTACGCGTATACTTGACATCATCGCACTCGTTCCTGCATATGATCTTCTACTCAACGGGTCAGCTACCACGTTCGCTTTTTCAGGATGGTATTATCGAAATCTTTTAACAGCTCGAGCCAACGTCGGTGTCGCATGTTGAATTCTTGGAAGCTCTTCTCGCATTCCTCGGTCCATTCAAAGTTTGTATCTTTTCGAGTCAGCTGAGTTAATGGAGTAGCGATTCGATAAAATCCTTTTACAAATCTCCGATAATAACCAGCTAAGCCTAGAAACCTATGTATTTCGATTACTGACTTAGGTTGCTCTCAACTGTGACTCATATCCCAATCTTGGATAACACGTCACAATGACACCTATCAGTTTACTACCGCACGAATATGGCGTCCCTTACGGAGAGTCTGGATTCAGTGCATTCCACAAAGGAAGTCACCAGATAAAGGCTCGGGTACAAACTTCTACAGTTGGGTTTTTAACTCCTGAAGTTAAATAGGAGCCATTCGATATGAGATTTTAGAAGTGAGTTTTGTACCAGATTCAAAAATGATACAAAATTCAATATCACACGTAGGCCAAGAGATTCTTCAGGAAATACGTCAGGGATTTACTAACAATAGAAATATCATTCAAATCTGACGTATTTTGTTCAAGTCCATAACATAGCTAAGAAAGCTTGACATCCGTTTTTCAATAAACGAATGACTTTACGGCTTGATATGAAAGAGTTTGACTTCAATGGTTTGGTTGCTTGAATTTGAATAACAGGTTGCTTAGGAATATGAAGACTAACAACCTTACGAAAGCAATCAATTTTGGCATGATGAGTAGTTAACCAATCAATTTCTAAAATCACATCAAAAGCAAGTATCTTTAAAGAGATAAGGTCAACAGGTAAGGTGATGGTACCAACTTGGATCAAACAAGATTTATAAACAGTGGATGTGATGAAAGTTTCCCCTAACGGAGTTTCCACAGATAAATCAAAGTCTAATTTCTCCGGAGTCAAGTTTAAACGTTGAGCACAAGCAGGAGAAATAAATGAATGGGTAGCACCGGTATCTAGTAAGGTATAAACTTCACATGAATTTATGATTAGCTTACCCGTGATCACCTCGTTTGGGTTCCTCGCATGTTGACCAGTCACGACAAACGCTCTTCCAGGAACCGTTGGCTTTGACTTTTCTGGGGCAGCCTTTTGAGTCACCGTCCCCACTGAACTTGGTTTCGCTATTGTACAATCTCGAGCGATATGTCCTTCCTTTCCATAATTATAGCATACCTTGAACTGTTGTGGACAGTTTGGGCTGATATGTCCCTCTTTTCCACATTTATAGCATATGACCGGTGGTCGTTCTCCTCCCTTGGAACCAATTGCTGCCGGTGCTGACGTCTTCGTATTATCATTGTTGAATCTCCTCTTTTTAAAATCTCCTCCCGACTCGCTTCTTCTATTTTCATAGCCACGATTACCACCAGAGTGGTTGCCGTTCTTGTCTGTACTTTTCTTTCTCCGCTGGTTATCATTATTCTGATGACTGTTGTCACCGATATGATCCTGGTTGTGGTCCCTCGGTTGACCGTACTCGTTATCTCGCTCCAACAATTGAGCCCTGTTGACAACATCTGAATAGAGAAAAAATTTATGAGAAATCAGATATTGACGTATGCCGGTTTCAAACCTCTCAGAAACATCCGCGTCATACGTTCCTCATTCTCCACCAAATGAGGTGCAAACCTGGATAACTCCGCAAACTTCGCCTCGTACTGGGACACCGTCATGTTATTCTGCTCCAGTCTAATAAACTCTACCTCCTTCATATGACGAATACTTTCAGGAAAGTACTTGTCATTGAATAGCTTCTAAAATATCTCCCAAGACATGCTGAGTGCAGCTGGATGGGTACGCTTCACAGATTCCCACCAGTAGTCTGCCTCGCCACGGAACATAAAGGTGGCGAATGGAACCTTCTGTTCCTCCGTGCATCCCAAGACATCAAATATCTTGGTAATTTGCTTGACCCATGTCTCCGCCTTAATCGGATCTGGCTTTCCCCATAATTCTGGTGGTCCCAACTCTTTGAACTGCTTGGCTGTGACCAGCTGTGCGTTGCCATTGTTTCTTCCTATATTTTGAACAGGAATCTCCTTCGTCTGGTTTTGCATGAATCACAAAAAGCTTCTAAACATCTCATCGTTCACCGTCTGCTCAGTGGTGTTGTTCACAGGAGGAACATTGCCAGCCTGTTGCACGTTCTCCTCGTTGGTGAGTACAGGTGTCTCCACGGTTTCATTTACTCCACTGTTAACATTCTCAGTCGACATTCTCAAATACTGACATAAAACAAGGGTTAATTTAACAAATTAACAAATCACATAATATTCCTATATTATGACCGACCAACAAATAAGCTTAGGTAGGACACACTAGCGAATGATTTACTCGTCTCTCCCCTCCTAGTTTTATTCTCCGATCTCTGCCAGAGATCATATCCCTAAGCTCTGATACCAACTGTGACGCCCCCAAAACAGGTATACAACACCTATTCTGAGTCGTCAATAACATGGTACAGAAACAACTACAACTTTATTAATACAACATAAAAACTGTGAGTGTAAATAAAAATATTGTCATCTAGACAATATCCACCCTCAAATAAGTCGTCATTACAATTATTGGAATAATATTTTACAAAAAAAATGGTGAGGACTACTAAAACAACTTCCTAGAACCTTCATTCCATACCCCGACTAGTACCTGCTACATTCTCGCCTCCTGAGATGAAAATGGAACAACAAGGAAAAGGGTGAGCTCAACTAGCCCAGTAAAGAATACTATGACTAAGATAATATACAACAAATTATCGTTAGTCTTCAACAGGAAAAAATTTAATAGAATACAATAGACAACAATTTTTAATTCAATATTCGCAGCGGAAAATAATAATTCATAGAGAAGTTACGTAGAGAATGAAATCTACGATTATCTATGAATTTAAAAGCCCATCATCAACATTTTATCCCTGTAACATCAATCAATAAATATCTTGAATTAAATAGTCATCTTTGCACTACAGGCCAAAGATATTCATCAGTTGGTCATGTTCACCTCAACACCTGTTCATCTTTGCACTACGGGCCAAAGATATTCATCAGAAATTATTCATCTTTGCACTACAGGCCAAAGATATTCAGTTATATCATCATTTAAGACTGAGGATGATGAAAAATATTTTAAAGAAAACGAATCCAGTGAAGCAAAATAACAAATATTAAGGATTCGTATTCCGATTTATCCATGTCCAAAAATACCTTATCATAGTGAAGTAAAATTCAAGAATGATCAAAACATGGATACAATCAAAGCTAGTATCCAGAATAGATATTTGGACGAAAAGAAGGAAATTTCATTTTTTGGTGAATAGTAACTCGTGAATAGTAACTCATGAATAGTAACTCATGAATAGTAACCCTGACATGAAAAGTTTCAAATTTGATAAAAATTTAGATCAATACTTCGGCATAATGATATTGAAGAAAATAATATCATTTAAGAAGAAATAACATCCCTTACCTCGGAAAGACGGTACTTCTGACTGGAATACTAGATATAGTGCTGAAGGAAACTTGCACCGTAAAGCAACACTCAAAGTATCAAATACTCACAAGAATACGCTCGTTATAGAGAGAGAAATAGAGAGAAACTTGTGTTTCTGGTGTGATTTCAATTCTAACCTAAGCACCCTATTTATAGGAAAATGCTTAGAACACCAAAGCAGAAAATTTAATATAATAATAATATATTTATCAAATTTTCCTTAGCCCATCTCTAGACATCTGATCTCAGCCCATTTATATCACATGTTAGCCCACTTAAATGTCAAAAAACATTTTTCTTCAAAATAATAAATAAAACTTCCAAAAATCAATTATTTCGGAACTTCAGAACTTCAATAATTCATAATAAATAGCCCTTTTGTCAAAAAATTCGAAAGTTTTTATAGGAATTTCAATTCTCTACAACTTTGCAGAAGAAAGTTTTTCCAAATTCCAAACACAAATTGACCGAAATTCACAAACGGGCGATTTTACAGTCAATAATAAATTTTCGGTCAAGAATTATGTCCACCAACACACAAAACATGTGTTAATCATTTAATGCCACAAAAATACTCTTCCTCCTCATATACTCATATATCCCACATTCATTGTAAAAATACTACCATCAATATATTATTAAAATAATATATTTAAATGAATTATTTTATCAGAAAAAAATAAAATATTAATTTTCAACAATTGTCACATTAAAAATTTTTTCCATCTATATCCACATAAAATCACTATTTTCCTCATCATATAAATCAATAATTAATTATACACAAATAATATTACATAATCACAGTACTGGCAACCAGGCCGTTCCCAGGAAAGAGGGGGCTTTCCAATAAGGATCTCTCCTTACTGGCGCTCAATTAGATGACCAAACCTCTCCTTAGACAGAACTTTCTAGACATTGCCAATAATATTATCTAATAATATTATTCAGATAATATGAATTATTATTCCGATAATATAAAATACTGTGTAGTGACAATTATTAAAACAACAGTAATATAAAATATCAACGCAGCAATTATTGAATCAATAAAATAAAATACTGAACAGTAATTACTGTAACAATTATTGAGTAATGCCTTCTTACGTAAAAAACAATAATTGGTGCAATACCGTGTGCTACTGTGCAACAACGCGTATTACTGTGTTTTAACCACCGGGTATTCCAACAGTATTAACGGTAACAACTATGTCGTTATTTATAAACAACTTGTTTTTGTCGTTTTCTTCATCCAATAGCTTTCTGTTATGGGGCCCACACAAGGCTGCGCCCTCGTACGAATATTCCCCGACAACAAGAATATTTCACGACCAAACAAATATTCCCCGACAACAATGAATATTTTATAACCACTTGCTTGTTTAAAATATTTGCGCATTTTACCCATAACTAACCACATTAATCAAATCAACTCTTACTATTTTAGAATAATAAATAGAGGAAATTAAATTTCATTTATTAATAATTTGGGGTCTTACATCAAGCATGCACAACAAATAATAACTTGAACGATAAACTAAAGGTACTTGCATGCTAATATAACAAGTTTAGAGTTAAGAAAACTTGCACAATTATAAAAGTAGAGTTAGAGAACTTGCATAAGTATAACTTAACAGTGAAAAGTAACCTTGCTGAATAATAAAGTAGCAAAGGTTAGGGAACTTGCCTCGTGTGTAGGTTAAATAATTACTATTCACGTTCACTCCAAGTCCTACACATACCATATGTATTGACAATACACATTAGTTATACTAACATTACCTTTATGAGTTCCTTTATTACTCTTAGTATAGCTACTAACTAAGTTTCAGTTTAAACAACATCACATCTTTCATGAACATTACTTTTTAGCTTTATTACAACTACTTAAATGATCATGTCATTGCACCACATGTACATTAACAACTTGATACAACATCCTAATACATGTCCAACATGTTATCATTAAGTTATACTAATACCTAAAGGGTTGCACTTGCATTCGTGCATCCTGACGCCCTCCGATTGGCTCCAAATACACAACAGTCCTAAAGATGGCCATTTTGACTACTGTTACAGACCTCAAATTAAAAAACCTAAAGCATGAAAGTTGTAGGTCTACTCGTCCTCTTTCCGAATCATCTTGAATTACCTCAATCGGAGTTCGTATGAAAATATTATGGCCGTTTTACTACAGGATGTCAAAACTGCCCAACTCGGACACTTTTCCGGCGTCGGGGCGCGGAACAGTGGCGCTGGGGCGCGAGCTACAGCGCTGGGGCGCGAGCTACTGGCCCATTTTGGCGCTGAGGCGCGAATCTTGGTGCCTGGGCGCGAAATTTGGCGCTGGGGCGTGAATTTTGACGCTGGGGCGCCGAAACTCACAGAACCAAACCAGAAAGACAGAGCAAAGCAACTGTCTAATTTATTTTTAACAGCCAATGACATCCAACAACATGTATAACTTCATGAAAACTACACATAAAAGTTATGAAGCATTTGTGTACGAATTTTACACAACTAAACAACAATAGCAGAGAACTAATTCTTTAAAAACACTGTGTTTTAAAAACATAGACTCCATTGAAGAAATATCTTGACACAGTAAACACAACCATCTCCATTCGATTCCTTGCTCTGCTTAATTTCTTACCCAATTACACACAAGTCTCAATTAACATAATCACATACTAATTTTTATTAACTTTCAAAAAAAATCATATTCATGCATATAAGTTTACTGTAAAAACCATTCCTTTCGTGTATACGTAATTTATCATACTCTTACCTATACATTATTGAACATACAATCATCAACATATATGTTATCTACTACTAATACACATGATTTCATAATCAAATAATAAAACATTCGAATTCTAGAAAGTTTGTAAAGAACTTCGTCTTACAGTCAAATTGAGAACACAGAGACAATATAAATTCACATAAAATATATGGCGTAAAACATCTATGGTTAAGTTATGTACATACCTTTTTGTTTTAGACAATCTTTGTTAAACACTGATGACTTTCTTTTGCTATTTCTCTCTCTCAAATTCTCTGAAACTTTTCTTTTCTCTGAAAACCTTTTTCTTAGACTAAGCAAAACTCGAGCGTACACAACATTTAACAAATATGCGTCAAAATAAAACAAAACTGATATGGCAATAATAAGCCTATTTACTCTTATCAGTTATCAAACATATAACGTATAATCTTATAAATATAAATATATTTTATTTATATATTTGTTTTATTCTATTAGTAATATAATTTAAAATTAGCAAGAATTTCAAAAGCCATAAGGCCTTGTTTGGCAAACCATTTATAAAATAAAAGATTAATATACTTACACCTTGTTTGGCAACACTAAATTAAAATTACTTTAATTTAATTTAATAACTCTTTATAACATAGTTATTTGTCAAACTTTATGTAATAACAATTAAATAAATTACTTAATCACATAACTCAATCCACATAACACATTAATTATTTAACAAATAAATAATTAACTAATCACATCAATTATTTAGCAAATAAATAATTAACCAAATAAACTCAATCAAATTGAACAATTACTTATTCAATAATAAACATATCCAATAAATATTTATATAAATTAATAAATATTTATAACTTACATTTAAAAAATATGGAATGTTACATCTTAAGTGTGGTAAGTTTGACAAACTAGGTAGAACTATTAAGTGAATGGAATATTGAGGATAATAGGAACAGATAGATTGATTAGATAATGGATTATTAGTGGAGACATAGGTTTTCCAAATCTCCTAGCTACGTTAGACTCAAAATTTTGACATCAAGCTAAAAACGCACTATGTGCTTTTTGAAATGAATTTTTATTCTCAACTCCGGGTAACCATTGTGTATGAGTGGACTTCAGGCCACCGACACATCGTTACCTATTGAGGTAATAAAATAGATTTGTAATGATTTTTGAACGGTGTAAAGTATAGTCTATGCTACTTGTTTCAGCTAAACGATAATGATTTGAAATATCAAAATATATTTTTAATTATCACTTATGTACCATGTAACCTGGTGCAGAGATGATAAAAAGTTGATGGAGTTGCAAATACAGGAATACTTAGTGTTGAATTTGATCTAACATCGTTATTTCACTCTTGTATGATGTGTTATGACAAAGTCCCTCGATGACGGCATCCTCAAACGGGTTGTTAATACAGTACGACATCATGACGTCATTTTCAAAATTTTAATTTGCCAACGGGGTTTTGGCTACACATATTCGTAATTCGATTGAAATTGATTATTGATATGAGTCCAAGCTATTCAATTCGGCTAGACCAACTTTTATGAAAACTGTAAGCGTTCTTTGAAAATTATCTCGAACCAAATTTTTTTGGTGCGGATTCCGATAAAGACTGAGGTACAATTTTTGCGCCCTAGGGCGGATATGAGAAACAGATCAGACCAGAAGTATTTTATAAGTACAGGGCATATCGGGCTAATTACCCATTATGTCCGTAAGTTAAAACGGTTTGCGAATGAATTTTCATAAAACCTTTGCGAAAATGACAGACAATAGTCTATAAAACCCTCAGTAATATTTGAAGATTTTTACTCTGGTGAGGAATGTATTGGGTAGCATGTGATGCCATGTAGGAATGGTGTATGGTGCATGGTGTAAAGTGTAATGTCAATTTCGGGGACGAAATTTTTAGAAGAAGAGGTGAATGTGACGACCCGAGAATTTAAAAAATTATTTGAATATTAAAATATTGAATTAAGGTTAAATAATAAACCTAGACAGAAAATAAGTGAATGTATTTGAGATTTCCGCGAAGGAATTTTATGAATTTAAAAGTCTTTGTGGTGAATTATTCAGGATTAAGGGTATACGTGAATATGTTTTGTGTAAATGGTATTACATGTGTACGGTATGTGGTTAAGGGTCAAGGGTTAACCAGATAAATTATATCAGTGGAAAACCCTATTAAGAACGTCAACGTTCAGTTAGAAAACTCTTACGATTTATGAGAAAACCTAAAACCGGTTCTGAAAACCCTAATTTCAGTTCCGGAAATTTAAAATCCTAATTTGGGGATTTAAATACAAGGTATAAGGTTTTTGTGTATTAATCACAAATCTAATTAGGGGTAAGTTTATTTGATTAACTAGAAATTTTATTAATTAGAAAACCCTAATTTTAATGTTGGAAACCCTAATTCTTGGGTTATAAACCCTAATGTACAATGATGAAACCTAATTGCTAAATTAACAATTTTAATTAGGAAATGTTAATCATAATTAGCAAGCTTGATTTATGATTAATAAATTTTAATATAATTAGAGAATTCTAATTATAATTTAGAAATATTAATTTTCTATTCTTGGAAACCTAATTTGGAAATCCTAAAATTGTATTTTTAAAACCTAAAGGGTTAAACCCTAAACCCTAAGAGTTTGGATAAATTACATGAATGCCATTAAATTTAATAGTCTAATGACCATTTTCCCCTTTTTTGTATTTTTATAAGTTAGCTTACAAAATCTTGCCATATCTTTAGGTTGATGACTAACCCTAGCCCTAGCCTAGCATGAGACTTATTTGTCCAACAATCAGCCATCAATTGCTATCAAATACTTTGAGTCATATCATATGCATAGATTAAAGAGAGAGAAAGGGGCCACTTTAGTTTTCATTTTCTCCCAAGACCTTCTCTCTCTAAAATTCAAGAATGGGGAGTGTGAGAGAGTGAGGAGATAAGTCTTGATCATATCTTAACTCTCAAAGATCAGATCATCAAGGATCCGTTCAAGAATCAAAGCCTAATAGGTATAAAAACCCTAAATCTTTAAAATCTTATGATATGATATTAGATGATTGTTGTTGTTGGTTAAATATGTGTAATAAGATGTCATTTAGTGATCTGGGTTGTTAGATCCCAGATCTATAACATGAAAGTGCTCGAAATAGCAATTTTTGGAAATCTAGAAAATTAGTGGAAAGTGGCCTGACAGTCGAATGTCAGGGCCTTTAGATCTCTGTGTATTAGATGTTATGTATGTGTTATGTTATAGATTTGTATTATGCCATGTAGTCTTTAATCTACAACTTGAATCAGGGTTGGATCATGTCTCGATTTCATGATATAAGCGGTCAAACTGAGTTGACCGACCACGATAACTGTTTCTGAAAAACCCAGAAAATTCCCAGATTTCCCAGAATTCATGACAAGCTTTTGCACGCCTCTGATCTTGTAGTCGTTTGATCATTTGGCCATGTTGTTATTTTGGTATTATAGTCTGACATGTAATCTACATACTCAAACCTTTAGATCACTCAGATCTTTCTCAGACTCAAAATTATTTGCAGTCAAACCCGCGTTGACCACCAGATTTTTGACGAAATCTGGGAAACCCAGATTTCTCAAGAACAGCCATTGACCCCTACTTTGACCATGCTAGATCGTGATCATGTGATGTTGTTAGGTTGAGTTAGGGATATGGTAGTGTATACTGACATGAGGACGACAATATTGAACCTTAAGATCACATAAACATGTTATGGGAATCAAAGATTGAAGGCTGCGTAGAAGGACCCTTAACACTGCTTGAGTTTCTGGGCAACCCAGAAACTCAAGAACAGCGTTGTCAGAATGTTTAGAGGCTTTGATCTCTCTGATTTCTTGTTGTATGGATCTAAACTTAGTTTGTTATTGTAGCATTACATTAATACTACATGTTTTTAACATCAATCAGCCCAGAAACCTTATAACCATGAATCTAAGGCTAGTCAAACCACCCACCCTGCAAACTGACAAGAATTTATGGGTTTGGCCAAGAACAGCTCAAGAACACCTATAGCGACGGTTCTGTCGCTATAGGGCACTTTAGTGATAGATAATTTTGGAAAATTAATTATTTTAATTAATAAATAGATAAAAATAGTTTTTAATTATTAAAAATATAAAATAAATTCCTAAAAATTATTTTAAAGTTTAAAAATTAGTTTTTAATTATTTTGAGTATATCTCATAAATATTTAATATTTTTGGAATATAAATGGTATTTAATTTATTTAATTATAATATTAAATAAATTATTTAAAAATGATTTTAATACATAAAAAATAAAAAAAATTTATATTATGGTATAAGAAAATATTTTAAGTTATTTTTGATGACTTTTAATATTTTGTGATGAAATTTAATAATTAATTAATATTAATGAGAATTAATTTATTTAATAAATATATTAAATAAATTAGGGAAAAATAGAATAAATGATTTATAAATCATATAAAAATGATTTAAGTGCTATAAAAATATTTTAAGTTATAAAATATAACTTTTGATATTTTGTCATAAAAATATTAATATTTTAATATTAAAAGCAATTATCAGATAATGGATTTAACTGTTTAAAAATCATATAAATATGATTTTAAAGTATTAAAAATACTTTGAGATATTATAAATATATTAAAATATTATATCGTGATTTTCATTAATATTTGGTATTAAATAAATATTAATGATAAATGAATTATGTGGTATTTAATTCATATAAATGCGATATTAATGATTAAAATATCCTGATAAATGATAATAATTATGTAAAAATTATTATGAGACTTGGAAAATTATTTTTACTGATAATAAAATTATCTAAGATAATTGTTAAGTGTTTAGACAGAGTTTAATAGAACTTAAACTTGACGATTGTCCGACTAGACCGGCGGGATATCAGAATTATACCGAACTCGACTCATACTGTAATAGTTTGACTTGAGGTTAAGTTTTCTGTATGTTATAGACTGATAGGATTATATGATACTGTATTTAGGCTATTTTAAATATTGTGATGATATTATTCTAATTTGTATATCGATATTATGTATATATTAGGTTCAAACAAAGTTTATTAAAATGCGTAACGATAATCAATGGAACAGGCAAGTTTTTCTTAACTCGACCTCGAGTAGTATTATTCAAATATACTTGTGGTTAATCATTCTGATTGCCATGTCTAAGAATTATTAAATCGCACTATGTGCATACTGTATGTATTCTTCAGGTATGAAAGGCTGATCACCTTCATTACCATTTGGTCCATATATATATATATATATATATATATATATATATATATATATATATATATATATATGTTCATGTTCAATGTTCGTTCAGCTATGTAAAGTTTGTTCATGCTAGTTCGTAATTATATTGTAGAACTGCAGCCAGCTTTTATTTAATTCTTTCTATCATGATATATCTTTAATTTTTGAACTTAAACTTGCTGGGCAAACTTATTGCTCACCCTTGCTATATCATGATTAATATTGCAGATTAAGACGAAAACGTCGAATACAGGAAAGGATAAAGCCAAGTTCAGCTTGGAATTTTATGTGCAGCTTAATTGTAATAGAATAGTATGATAATAATGTTGTATGTCAGATAGGATAATGAATTGTGTTTATGTGAAGGTTAATCGACCTTAGAGAATAGTGTGTAAATGTATTGTATAAATAATTTATGTTTATATCTTCCGCAATAGTTATAGAATTAGCATATATACTAGATCCGTGGTGATTTGGGATCCGGATTTGGGGATGCTACAATAACGATCCTTAGAGAAGGAAATGAATGGGTTAAAGAATATATAATACTTAAAATATAATTAAGTTCAAGTGAAAGTTATGAAATAAAAACCTAGAATTTGTTGAGGTAATGAATGTAATAGGAAATATAAAACCTATATTAAGGTAATGTGTTGAAGATATTTAACGATAAATTTTGAAAAGTGATTTGGTAAAAATTGAGTAAGGGAGGTTTCGTTGATTCCGAGGACGAAATCCTTATAAGGGGGAAGGATGTGACGACCCAAATTTTTATAAGTTATTAAAATAGGAATTTAATAATTAAAATTCTTATTATGAGATGTTTTGAGTTTGAGTATGTATATATACGTGCTATATATTTTGAAATATGTGATCTGGTGTGAAGAGAAATATATATTCATATATTGGAAAAGTGAGGTTTAATAGTACCTGAGTTATTTGTTTAATCTGTATTTTCGATTTTGGGGACAAAATCTGTGTAAGGAAGTAAGAATGTGACAATCCAAGATTTTAATAATTATAATTTAAAATATTTATTAAATGAAATAAATATTTTATTGATGTGGTTATTATTAGTAAATATTTATGACTAGATAATATTCTAAATTAAATTAATTTATAATTTAGAGAGTTGTAATATAACATGAGATGTTATATTGTTGTTTTAATTTAATAATTTAAGATGGCATGATAAGTTATTAAATAAAATTATAATGAGATTATAATTTTATGATATTTGTTTAAGTGGAATATTTATTTTAAATATTATATGTGTAATTAATTTATTTTATTATTATTGGATATGGAAATCCAAATAAATAATATGTGATTATAAATTATAGACTAAATTGTTTATTAAATAATTTAGTTGTTGCCAAATAGGGCTTAAATATATTAAGTCTTTAAATTTTAAAGGGTTTTGCCAAACAAAGACTTATGGCTTTTGGATTTTAATTTTTTAAAATTTAAATAATATAAATAAAATAAATAAAATAAATTAATAAATAAATAAAAGGTATTTATAATCTATACGTTTATTTAGTATGTAACTGATATACTTATTATGTGAGTTAAGGCCATATCAGTTTTATTTTGTTTTACACATTGGTTTATCAATTTGGTTATACGCGTTCTAGTTTTGCTAAGCCTAAGAACATTCAGAGAGTTAAACAAATTCAGAGAATTTGAGAGAACTTGAGAAGAGAAGAACAATTTCAGTGTTTAATAAAGAGGATTAAAAGGCTAATTGAAGGTATTTTTGTATAACCTCAATAATATATGTATATATACATGTATATGTGTTTCACGGCAAGATTTTCTTATGTTATGTGAAATCAATTTGTTGAATTGTTGATATGTAGAACTGGTACTTGTGATTATACATGTTGGTGATGTTAAAGTTTGCATTTAGATAAGAATTTGTTATGCTAACTACGGTTAATAAGTAAGAAAAGTGTTTACAGAGAATATTTTTCATATAACTTATGAAGGTACCAATTATGATGGTCAATTCGTATGTTAAACTGCAAATTGAAGCTTGTTTATGCTAGTTCATTAAGAAACGAAGATAATGTAACTTAAACAAAGTGATTTGGTGAAGAATTGAAATCACAGTGTTGATTTTTGGGAAGGAAAAAATTTGAGTTTTATATGAAAATGAGAAATTTGAGAAATTAAAATAGTTAAAAGTATTGTTAAATTGTTCTATGTTGATGAATATGTTAGCAATCATGTTTATGATAGTTTTATATTTATTGTATATCTTAATTTCACTGTTTTGTGGGTAAAATTCTTGTTTGTTGGGCTAAAGTCGGCTACTGTTCATAGTCGACTCTGCCTCTGTCTATGCACTAGCGCAGCTGCGCTGGTGCCAAGGCTAAAAATTGTGCAGCTGCGCTGTGTATGGCGCAGCTGCGCTGTGTATGGCGCAGCTGCGCCATACACTGATCTGAGGCAGAGACTTCTGCTGTTGCTGCTGTAGATTTTGAGTAGCATTACCACTTGGTCTAAGGTTATGTTAATGTGTCACACATGTAGTAAGAAGGTTAAAACAGAACCGTGTTATGTAATTGATAAATTCAAAGTTATGAGAATGATTGGTAAGTTACAAATGCGTTATGTGATAACTTAGTATACACAATGAATGTTAGACAAGTGTTGTGAAGTCAACACTTGGAATTTCTAAAATATAAATGGTAATTTAAGACTTATACCGAAATAACAAGTTTAACTAGAAATGAGTGTTATGTTAGAAAAAAGATGTTAGTACATTGTGTATTGATTAATAAGAAGGGTTATGAGATGTAGAGTAAAGTTTACATTATAGCTACTATGCATTACTATATGACTAATAGTTAATGTGAATAATGATATAACTGTGCAGGAATACACGAAGTGCAGATAAGCGATAAGCAGTTAAGTCGTAGTTCATAAACTACGAATCAGGCAAGTCTTTCAGTTCCTATTTACTATGTGAACTTGGTGATTAACTGTTTTAAATCTTTATTACAAATAACATGATGTGTTATATTTATGTTAAAATCATGAAACGTTAAAGTTAACTTATGACTACATTAATTGAGTAAAGCATGCTGATTGAGTAAGGAACTCAATCTTTATACTTGTTATATGAACTATAGCATGTATGTTATGATAGTCCAATATTTAAGAGATATATGTTGAGCATGTTATTATATGCTACGTGTTGCATGAAAACTGTTAGATTTTGCTGGGCTGTCGAGCTCAACCTTGTAAATAACCATTTTTGCAAGTTAAGGATTGAAGATAACACTATGTGCTACTTAAATGAAGTGGATCAGAATTAATATACGAAGATGTATATTTTAGCTAAAGTTGTTATTTCCTTAAACCATGATTAAGACTCATGAGATATATTAAATGTTTTATGATGTATAGTTTTATATTGAGTTGTAAAGCTAGAGTTAGAGTTATCTGATATGTAAAGATTATCGGATTGAAATGTAAAATTTTATATGATAACAGTGATAAAGTGAATCATAAAATAAGCCTGATTAAAGACATGTAGTTGATAAAGGTTTTGATTTAGGGAATTAAAGTAAGAAGACATAAGAGTTTAAATTATTCCGTATTTTATAAAGTTTAACATCGAATAATGATGTAAAATCAAAAGTTAGATGTATTGTTAACGACCGAAGTTGAGAATTAAATTGTATGAATTTTGGGGTCGTTACAGAGACCTTGCAGTAGGAAGTTTCGTATTTTTAAAAGTGTCTCCCTGGACAGGGAAGATAAGATTCGGCAAGAAAGGAATATTGAGTCTGTGGTTTATAGGACCATTTGAAGTATTGAAGCGAATAGGCGAAGTGGCATACAAGGTAGCTTTACCGCCCGAGTTGGAACACATCCATATTTCACATTTCTGTGTTACATCCATACAAGCTCGACTATATGCACGTGATATTCTATGAGCCTATTCAAGTAGAGAAGAATTTGACTTATGAAGAAGTTCTTGTCTAGATAATAGATAAAAAAGAACAAATATTAAGGAATAAAATTATATTTTCCGTAAAAGTAATTTGGCGAAACCACAACGCCAAGGAGGCTACGTGGGAGTTAGAGGATAAGATGAGGAGGGACTATCCCCACCTATTTGTGTAACCTTGTACCAATTCCGAGGACTGAATTTTTATAAGGAAGGGAAGATGTAATATTCGAGAATTTTATAAATAATACTAATAATTATATTAATAAAAGTTGAATATTTATTTGAATATAAATAAATATTGTTCTGACATGGCATATAGTAATTCTATTAAATTAAGTTAAGTATGTGACAACTATGCGTTATGGTGGAATTGACGAAAAACTTAATTTGATGCTTATGAGAAATGCCTAGTGTGGCAAGGTGATAAAATAAGTATACTATTAATTAAAATAATGAAGTGAGTACTTAAGTTAGGGTATGGACTAAATTCTACAGTAGTCAAACCTAGTATGAGATTTTCCATGGTGGTGCAGGTGCGCCACTTTTGTATTGTAAACTAACACAGCTGCGCCAGTAGCAAATCTTTGAAGAATAATTTTTGCTTCATACCTAAGTTATCAAGATGGAATATTAACATTAATAAGGAAATGAATAAGTGATATAATGGACTAATTACCATGTTTGTTCTACTATTATTAATGTGAACACTATTATTTAATTAAATATTGTTATGTACCACCATGTGTGATGTAGGAACATATATGTGGTAGTACCATATAATTGATTTATGCATTGAAATAAAACAAGGTGTGACATTTAAATGTGAATAAATGTTATACCAAACTATATAGTAAAAGTAAGTGAACCATATAATTTTATTGAGATGAGCTTTTGTGACATCATCATGTGTGGTGGGTCAAGTAAATATGTATTTTAATATAGGGAAGAAAATCAATCTAGTAAATAAAATATTTACTATTAAATGTTTATTTCAATATTTATGTATAATCGGAATAATAAAGTTTTATGGAAATATTGGGTTATTAGTACCCAACTGAATTGTGTTCATACCTATTATAAATATGAATTGGACTAGACCAATGTACATGGATTATATGATTATATGTATATACCCCTAATTTATCACATTGTAGTAATATTAGCTCATTAAATCTACACATGAAAACCCAAAAAGGAATTAAAACTTAAGTATGCTAAATATCCACATTACAAATGCAGAGTATTAGGAGGGAGTGTCCTAAATTGAGTGTCACTTTTCTTCCTCACGTGTTTAGGCCAGTGGCCTCTAAGGTTATTGCTTGCAAAATTAAAACGCAACATTGTATCTAATGATGAATGGGGAGTGGCCTTCACAGTAGAATACACTATTGAATCAATGTCCATCATCTCCTTCCATCTTCCGTTGGTTTGAATTGGTAGGCAAAACCATTGTCTGTGTAATCAATTTTCTATAAATTGGAGTTCCTTTTCTTCTCAAATTCATTTTCTAAATCTTATGATAAGTTAAATTAGGGTGTGAGTATACTGAGATTTGAAAGGAGACTGAGAATTAGAAGAAATTTTGTTTGAAGCTTTAACAGAGGTAAAAAACTCTTCACAGTGTTCTTAATTTGATATTAAATTAGTATTCTAGAAATCCTTGAATACTTGTTAATTGATGTAGATATGGAATGTCATTGTGTTATATAAGTTTACAAGCATTTATGGTTGCAATGTGATTGAAAATGAGCACATTACGCAACTAATTTCGTGTATGGGTTTTGATTTTTGCCGAAGTAGAGGCCTTTCTGGACTGTCCAGGGTAGGGTTCATCTGCGCGCTCCTTGCTGTTCAGAACAGCGCAGCTGCGCCGGGCACCAGTCAGGAATTCCAAATTCTGTTGTAATCTGATAAGTTCTAAAATGTTGGTATGACTTAGACATGGATGAAAATATGTTTGACCTGTAGTCTCAAGTTTCTTTGTTTATATCCAACTTGTTTTGGTTTTGGGATAGATGACTTTCTAATTTTTTTTTGACATACTTGAGAATAATATTCATGAATACCATGTGGAGTATGTTCTAACTTTGTGAACTTGTAGACATGACCTAAGAACATATAAGAAGTGATTCTAAGATGTTTTGGTATGACTAGAATGCATGATTTAAGTTTAAAATGTTTTCATAAGAAAACTCAGACGTTTTTCAAACTAATTTGCGCAGTTTTGTTCTGGACACTTAAGATGGCATGTTAATGTTTTTTTAGTCTCTAAGCATGACTCATTTGTACACTCACTTCGTTAGACATAATGTAAAATAACCAAGCATGAGTTAGGCATGTTTTAAAGAAATAAATGATGCTAATTATGCGTAAATGATGAAAACCCTTATGAGCATGCATATTATAGATTATATGACCACCTCATGTGGATATATGGCGAACATAGTAGGCTTTGTGATTTCATGACCTTAATTGACCTTAACTCATTAGAAATCCCAAACTAAAACCATAACATACAAAGGTAAACGTATGATGATCGTAAAAGCACGCAAAACCCTTTTATATGCGTATATGCTATGTCTTAATATCTATGTACACTTAGAATGAGTCTAATCTAGGAAGAGCAAAGCTCAACTCTGGTCTGGCCAGGGGACAGCGCAGCTATGCCATCCCTAAGCCTAACTAGGGCGCAGCTTTGCCATCCTGTAATCTGGTTTAACTTATTCGTCTTGTGATCTGAACTTAGAAGCATGTTTATATTTCTATTCTAAACTGTAACGCAGAGTCATAATGATGCTTAAAGTTTTCTAACACAAAATGGTTATGCGAAACCAAGAATCTAAAGGTTTTTTTTTACAAATTATCTAAATATACTTTTAAAACTAAACGGTGGTTACAAAACTACACAACGCGATTGTGTGCTAATGTGTAATCTGATTGTGTTACTCAGATAGGAATAAATGTATGTCGTTAACTTATATGATCAAACATGTATGAGATTTTTGACTTATAGAGTTTGAGTAACTAATAAATATGTTGTATACATAACGACGATATAATAGGAAATTTGAACTATTGATAAGCTATAGAGTTGGTAAACTATGCATAAGGCAAGTTCCCTAACTCTCTTAACTTTACCTATTTTGTAAAATCCGAATTTTTGCTTTATCGACCATATCTACATTGAGCAATTATCTATTACTATTTGAAAATCAATTTTAAATCTTGATGTTGTTGCGAGTATTGAACCTACCGTTCCTAAATGCATTATAAAAGTTGTCTATGCCATTTGATTCTGCTAGACCAATATCACGTGTTAGAAAGCTATCCAAATCAATTGACTTGGTGTGGACTCTTATAAATCTACTCAAATGAACCACCCTCATTAAAGGGGAAATTATATAACTGTCGGGGAGCTGAAGTGCACTCATACTAGCATGTTTAAATGTTATGCATAACGTAGGGTACTTTAGGCTGATCACCCGTTGTACTTGTTTATATTTGATTTCAGTATAATACTATTAATTCAAGTAGGAGTTCTTAGTCCCAATGGCTGCTCAGTGTTCATTATTCTTGAACATTGAAATGATTAAACCTTTGAATATTGTTGATATCTTTCAGTCCATAGCGACACTTATTGAGAACTATTGATACTTCTTGTTATCCTTGAACTATCATCTATTGTTATAACATTGAGATTTTGAACTTTATAACTGTTCACCCATATTTCTATATTACTTGCTGGGCAAATTTATTGCTCATTCTTTCTTCCTTAAAAACATTACAGTTAAGGCAGAGCAATGCAGTACTTCCGGGAATGACAAGGGCAAGGGCAAGGCTACAGAATAGCTTTAATCCTTTAAGTTAAAAATATTATTATTATGATGTATTAAGAATGGACTAATTTATGTTTAAGTGATGTTTTAGACTTCTCTATGTAATGTTTTAGTAACGGTTACGAGACATTGGGATGAGAATAATTATATTAAATCAATGTAAATTATTCTATTTTTTCGTTGTTGGAGATTTTAGTAGTATATTTGTGTTAACACGTGATGCATCGAATTCAAGATATGAGTGTCTGAATTTGGGGGCATCACATAGATAGGAAATGGGTCTATTGCTATCATACAATCAATGTTCTCAACTATCTTTTGGAAGGAGAATCTCTAATGTTGATATACTTTTCTTTATTATAACGGAGGTGAAATAATGAAGTGTTAATCGATTTTGTTTCTATCAATCACAAAAAATCAAATTTTTTTTTTTGTGAATTTGAGATAGTGATTTGAGGGGATTGTGCTGAGAATATATATTCTATATATTGGGTTTTAGTTTTTGTTTTACAAATGAATTTTAATTGAGTTCTAATTGAAAATTGAATTTTTAATTCAATTTCTGCTAATTAGGTTTTGAAAGAGAAAAATTTGTGCAAATTGAAGCTATTGAGATTCTCTGTTATTAAGTCATTGAGGAAAGATGAATAACATTAAAGAACATGAACCTGAACATGAAAACTGAGAAATTATTTTGGGGAATGGCATGAACGCCTTTGTTTTATTACTACTTAAATGTAATTTTATTTTTATTTTTTTGTATAAAAAGTTTTTTATGCAATTTATTTAGCTTGTATATATTTTTAAAATGCACTCAAAAATAAAAAAATATAAACATATTTTAATATACTAAAATATTCTTTCAATATTGTCTCTTTTCATTTTTGCCCAATATATATCCAACAAATTTAATTATAAATAAAATCAACAAAGGTTTAAGTAAGTATTGTTAAAGTTAAGAAAATTATTTTAATAACTTTAATTTAATTTTTATCATTATTAAATTAAAGTTATCAAGCCACATAAACAAAGAAGTGACATGTCAATTTTTTATCTCTCTCACGTGACTGTACATACAAGTTTCTGTCAAAAGTAAAATGGGTTGGACGGAATTTGTAATGTTTTGTGAAAAATTATTAGTCCACTGAGTCGATTGTAAAATAAATAAATTTAGTGATGTAAATATAAATTGGTGTTCAGTTCAATGTGGAAAAAACTGATTTTATATAGAAAGTATTAATCATTAAAATTTATTATTTTATATTTTTTTGTAAATTATCATAATTTTGAGTATGAAAAAGTCTCCTATTAAATTTCAGAAGTAAACAATGGTATTAAAATTTACAACAAAATGAGTATTACATACTTTGTTAGTTGAATTCAACTTGAATAACATGACCAAGTTAAACCTACAACTAAATATCTTGCATCCCCGACATGAATAGAATTTTTTCACAAGTGTTTTCAATATTTCCACATAATTCCACCTCACATGAGGGTTAAAAGGGTCCCACCTTCATAAAGAGAGGATTTTATGAAAATATCAAAAACAGTTGAAGAAATATCAATTCTCAAATTAAAAACGGTGATAAACAACAAGTAGAAGTTAACATTACTAAAGAAACTTATAAACAAATTACAAATATATTGGGAGGAAACTCAAGTTACAATATACACACAATACTAAAATCTCCTCAATAAAACAACACTAATGATCACAATACTGAACAAAGAAGAATTCCAACAATAAGATGACAGGATAACAAGGCACTTGAAAAGCTTAAAGATACACTGGTAGAGTGACTGAGGTTAATTTCTGGCTAAAGCTATTTCAAATACAAGTGTGGCATAGGGAGGGGCGGATTCAATTTTATTTTTTTAGTAGGGACGAATTTTAACTAATTTTTTTTGAAGTTAATTTTTTTTTTGAAGTAATCATAATATTTACTAACCATAATAATATTAACTAAGCATTGGTTGATGAGGACCCTTAAGTAAATATCCTCGACGAATACTCTCTCTCTCTCTTGTTAGCATCATATTCCATTATAGATGGTCTTAGATTCAGATTCACAACAAGTTTTTCTTCTAAATTAAATTTAACTTGGGATTGAAAATTGATATTTTGAGATTGTTCTTGGATAGGAGTTTCATTTGAGAGATTTTGAGTAGTCTTATTGACTCGGATGGATTCACTAGATTGTGATGTTGATGATTCAGTTTTGGAACGTTTGAATTTTGACCACGTGTCATGAATGCCTAATTCAATCAAAATACAAGCATACAACAATCTCAAATAAACAATTATTTTGTGCAACATAAATAGAATTCTATAATATACAACAAATAAATATTCATAAATCATAACCCAAACTAAAAAAGAAATTACAAAATAAAAAATATTTAGATAGAATTTAAAAGCTTACTTCAGTTACTTGTCATAGTTCAATTTAAATGATTCCTCAAACAATTACAATTTCAATCGTAGACACAAAGCCTCAAGCCATATTTACTTTCTGTGGGCCCAAGTTCAAATTAGGATTCACATAACCTAATTGAATTAAATGCATAATTTAGAGTTTATACTATAATCTAAAAAGAGTTAAATGAACTACGGAAAAGATGAAAATGATTTAACAAGACCGCAATTAATTAACAGAGCATTAAATGAGCAAAAAAGGAAAAACCTTAGAGTTTTGGCCCCCTAGGGTTCGACCACCCTAGGGATCAATCACTCCAGGATGGCTCCTCTTTAAGGAAAAGATAAATCAATCTCTTCCCCGACTTGATTTGGTTTGAACTATTAGAACAAAACAAGAAAAACGGACAAAAGAAGAACAAAATAAAACCAAAGTACCTCCCAGGGTTCAGCCCCATAGGGTGTGTGCTACCTCATTTTCTTAATTTGCGTGCCAGAAGGGTTTTGATCAATGCAATGGAGAAATGTGCCTGGACTACAGAAAGAAATAAAAATCTTGTGAAACTTCAAGAAATGATTAGCCTTAAAATCTCCATGACAAGAAGAGCTTCTTACATGATCAAGAATCGTGAGAAAAGGATGAAAACCGACCAAAATAGGCCGAAACGAACGAAATGAACTGGAGGAAGCTAAAACCTAGGGTTCGGCCTCCCCTAGGATTCGTCCCCCTAGGGCGCAGCCTCCCGTGTTCGTGCTGAGTGTAAGACCCCAATTTTTATAAATAAAGATGAATTTTCTATAAATATCATTTTTGAATATTATGGAGTTAATTTGATATAATGTTATAGTTGTGGGTAATATTTATAAATTTTGCAAAGTAAGCAAGTTGTTATAAAATATTCGTTTGGTCGGAGAATATTCTTGTTGTCGGGGAATATTCGTACGACGGCACAATCATTGGTGGACCCCACAACGGAATTATTGTCGGATTGAGAAAACGACAGAATTATCTTTCTATAAAAATAACGGCTGAGGTGTTACCGTTAAAACCGTTAAAACTGTTGAACTACTCGGTAGTAAAAGTACAGTAATACGCGTGGTTGCATAGTAGCACACGGTATTGATTATTGATGCTTACGTGAGAAGTCACTCAGCTATACTCAATTATTGCTACAGTAATTGCTGCATCATATCTCTTAAATTATTGTCATAGTATCATCTGTATAATATGCTATATTATTAAATCAATAATTGAGACGTTGTGGTAAGTTTGGTTATTTTATGGGGGGCCATATGTCATCATCTAAGAGTCTCTTCGTCAATAGTAATTACCGTCGTCAATAGTATTTACCTTGGTCAATAGTAATTACCTTCGTCAATAGTAATTACCGTCATCAATAGTATTTACCTTGGTCAATAGTAATTACTTTCGTCAATAGTAGTTGTCCCTTCAATATTACCAAGAGTCATTTGACCCTTCGTTAAGACCAAGAGTCATTTGACCCTTCGTTAAGACCAAGAGCCACCCTCAGTTTTTCTATAAATAGAGGCCTAGGGCTTCATTATTTTTCACGAATTCATTCAAGCTATATAGAGAGAAAGTATAGAGAGAATAAGAGAGAGAGAATAAAAGTATTCTGCTACATCACTTTTCTAATATCCAGTTCTTTTAAGGTAGGGAATATTATTTCTTTTATATTCATGAAGAGAACTTCTGTTATTCCATTTGTTATTATTCTGTTGGAATAACCAGTATACGCGGTCTACCCTATACTTGGTGACATTCTTCTATTATTCTGTTGGAACATCCTGTCTGTGTGTTTTACACCGGACCTGGTTCCGTTTTATTATTATTCTGTTGGAATATCCTGTCTGTGTGTTTTACACCGGACCTGGTTCCGTTTTATTATTATTCTGTTGGAATATCCTGTCTGTGTGTTTTACACCGGACCTGGTTCCATTATTTATTATTCTGTAGAAATATCCTGTCTGTGCGTTTACGCCGGACCTGGTTCCATTATTTATTATTCTATTGGAATAACCTGTCTGTGCGGTCTATCGCATGCATGGTGATTTCTTTTGTTATTCCATTCTTTATTGTACTCAGTTGGTTAAGTTTTGACTTCTATACTCCATGAAATTTGTGGAATATCCTTGATATTTGCGCTTTATCCAGTATCTTTTCATGAAAATATTCTTCTGATCATTCTTGAATTTTACTCCACAATGCAGTATCATGTTGACAATTTGGACGTTGTTAATTCTTGGATAAATTAATTCTTGAACTTGTTTTATTGAATTCTTATATCATTGTCATCATCCTCATGTTTATAAAATGTTGAAAGTCATCTGTGGCATGTAGTGCATAGATGGACTTGGTATGATTATGACCAGGGATTATTCGGTATAATCATGACCGTAATGTTACAAATGATGTGGTAAAAGTCCTCATTGGCCCGTAGTGCATTGATGGACAGTTGTTGGCATGATCATGACCATTAATGAATATACGAATATCCTTGGCCGTAGTGCAGGGGTGATTCGATGATGTGGATTATTTTATTAAGCTGAGTCTCAGCGATAACAGTGTTGAAAAACCTTTTAAATCATAAAAGATAGTAGAGTTTATTTTCTACTTGACTCTTTTAATGGATTGCTTGTTCCGCTGCAGTTAAACTTGATGTCTATTATATTTTATCAGTTTAACATTGTTGAAGGCTAATGATAATTTATTCTGCATTATCTTAGTCATAATATTTCTTACTGGGCTAGTTGAGCTCACCCTTTCTTTCACTGTTCTCTTCAGGAAATGAGAACGTAGCTGGGGCAAGTCGGGGAACGGAGTGATGGTCCGAAGATAGTATTAGTTAGTAGTCCTCACTATTCTATGTAATGGTGTGTTAATAAATGTAATGAGGACTCCTTTTGAGTATGAATACTCTCTAGAAGATAATATTTGTATTCAAACTCACAGTTTATGTTTTGTCGTATTGTACACGACAGTTGTATTATTAAGTTGTATTTGTATTCTGTACTATGTATCTGACGACCCAAGATGGGTGATGTATACCTAATTTTGGGGGCGTCACAGTTGGTATCAGAGCTTAGGGATATGATCCCTGGCTAAGATGTGAGAATAGAACTAGGAGGGGAGAGACGGGGAATTCCTTCGCTAGTATGACATACCTAAGTTTATTTGCATGGTATTTAATTGGTCGGTCATAATATAAGGATAATATATGACATATCAATTAATTTTTATTTTGTGGCAGTATCTGAAAATGGCATCTGAGAATGTTGAGAATAGCAATGGAGCACAGACGACTGTTGATTCACCACATATCAATAATCAGGATAATGTGCATCAGGAAGGTGTCAATCCTCATGCAAACAACAACACTGACCAAATGATGAATGATCAAATGTTCAGAGGCTTTATGCAATTCATGCAACAACAGGTGAAAGCGGCTCCTGTCCACAACGTAGGTGGAAATACTGGAAACTCTCTGGCGGTCACCGCTAAACAGTTTAAGGAGCTGGGACCACCGGAGTTTAAGGGAGAACCCAAACCACTTGTAGCTGAAACATGGATAAAGCAGATCACCAAGATATTTGATGTCTTGGGTTGCTCCGAGGAGCAAAAGGTTCCCTTTGCCGCCTTTATGTTGCGAGGAGAGGCAGATTACTGGTGGGAATCGATAAAGCGTACTCAACCTGCCGCACTGAAGATGTCCTGGGAGAAGTTCCAAGAGCTGTTTAACGACAAATACTTTCCCGAGAGTATTCGTCACATGAAGGAGGTGGAGTTCATCAAATTGGAGCAGAATAATATGACCGTGTCGCAGTACGAGGCAAAATTTGCGGAGTTATCCCGGTTTGCGTCCCACCTGGTGGATAATGAAGAAAGAATGACGCGGATGTTTTTAAGAGGTTTGAAGCCGGAGATACGTCAACATCTTGTTTCTCATAAACTGTGTTTGTATTCAGATGTTGTAAATAGGGCTCAGTTGGTGGAGCGCGATAACGAGACAACGCAACCAAAAGAGAGCAGCCGGCAAAATGATAATACCAGTGAGAGCAGTCATCGAAGCGGTGACAACAAGCGTGGAGGGAATCAACAGGCCAGAAATGGTAACCACTTCGGTGGTAATCAGGGCCAAAACAATAAGAATGGACATTTCAAGAAGAGGAGATTCAACAATGATGGAAAGACGTCAGCACCAGCACCTGTCGTTAAGGAAGGAGAACGACCACCTATCATATGTTTCAAATGCGGAGGGGAGGGGCACATCAGTCCAAACTGCGCGATGCCGTCCAAAGCATGTTATAATTGTGGAAGAGAAGGTCATTTAGCCCGATTTTGTCGTTTACCGAAGACAAATTCAGCTAGGATGGAGGCACCAAAAGCCGTCCCAGAAAAGTCAAAACCGGTTGTGCAAGGGAGAGCGTTTGTTGTGAACTCCCAGAGAGCAAGGAACCCGAATGAGGTCATCACGGGTAAGCTTATTATAAACTCTAAAGAAGTTTATACTTTATTTGATACCGGTTCAACCCATTCTTTTATTTCTCCTACTTGCGCTCATCGATTAAATTTGATTCCGGAGAAATTAGACTTTGACTTATCTGTGGAAACTCCGTTGGGAGAAACCTTCATTACCTCCACTGTTTATAAGTCTTGTTTGGTTCAAGTTGGTACCCACACATTACCTATCGATCTGATTTCATTAAAAATACTTGCATTTGACGTGATTCTAGGGATTGATTGGTTAACTACTCATTATGCAAAAATTGATTGTTTTCGTAAGGTTGTTAGCTTTCATATTCCTAATCGACCTATTATGCGAATTCAAGCAACCAAACCATTAAAATCAATCGCTGTCATCTCAAGCCATAAAGCTATTCGTTTATTGAAAAACGGATGTCAAGCTTTCTTAGCTCATGTCACAGATCTAAACAAAAATACGTCAGTTTTGAATGATATTTCTATTGTTAATAAATTCCCTGACGTATTCCCTGAAGAACTTCCTGGCCTACCCCCAGAGCGTGAAATTGAATTTTGTATCGATCTTGAACCCGGTACAAAACCCATTTCCAAAGCCCCATATCGAATGGCTCCTATTGAACTTCAGGAGTTAAAGATCCAACTGCAGGAATTGTTAGACATTGGCTTTATTCGTCCTAGTACTTCTCCTTGGGGTGCTCCTGTTCTATTCGTGAAGAAGAAAGATGGAAGTATGCGACTTTGTATTGATTATCGGGAGTTGAATCATGTCACCATCAAAAACAGGTACCCATTGCCACGTATTGATGACCTGTTTGACCAGTTGCAAGGAGCACAATTCTTTTCAAAGATCGATCTTCGTTCTGGATATCATCAGCTGAAGGTTAGAACTGAGGATATTCCAAAGACGGCTTTTAGAACTCGGTACGGGCATTATGAATTCCTAGTCATGTCCTTTGGATTGACTAATGCTCCTGCTGCCTTCATGGATATGATGAACCGGGTATTCAAGGAATATTTGGATCACTTTGTGGTCGTCTTTATTGATGACATCCTTATTTATTCCAAAAGCCGTGAAGATCATGAGCAACACTTGAGGCTGGTACTCCAAAAGCTTCGTGAATACAAGCTTTATGCCAAGTTGAAGAAATGCGAGTTCTGGCTGGAGGAGGTAGCATTCCTTGGGCACGTAGTATCAAGTCGTGGAATATCGGTTGACCCGGCAAAGATTGAAGCTATTCAAAGCTGGGAGCAACCTAAATCAGTGACCGAGGTACGTAGCTTTCTTGGTTTAGCTGGTTATTATCGGAGATTCGTGGAAGGATTTTCTCGAATCGCTACTCCATTAACTCAGCTGACTCGGAAAGATACAAAGTTTGGTTGGAGCGAAGAATGTGAGCAGAGTTTTCAAGAACTCAAGAGGAGACTCATTTCAGCACCTGTTCTAACAATACCATCTGGCTCGGAGGGATTTGTCATCTACAGTGATGCTTCGAGCAAAGGGTTGGGATGCGTTCTCATGCAACATGGAAAAGTCATAGCCTATGCATCAAGACAACTCAAGGAATATGAGAGGAATTATCCTACTCATGATCTAGAGTTGGCAGCTGTTGTCTTTGCACTTAAAATTTGGAGGCATTACTTGTATGGGGAGAAAGTGGAGATCTTTACGGATCATAAAAGCCTCAAATATTTCTTCACTCAAAAGGAACTCAACATGCGACAACGACGTTGGCTTGAACTGTTGAAAGATTATGATCATACCATTCAATACCATCCTGGAAAAGCGAACGTGGTAGCTGACGCATTGAGTAGAAGATCATATGCGGTACAAGTGCAATATTAACAACGCAAAGGCCCATTTTGTGTGACTTGCAAAGGATGGAGATAGAGTTGAAGACTCCAGGGACCCATGTGATGATGGCGAATATACGAGTAGAACCGACTTTAATCGATAAAGTTAAAGCTGCTCAAGCTACAGACCTGGAGCTGATGCGTATGAGGAAGAAAGTGCAAGAAGGTGTTATGCCGGAAGCAAGAATCGATGAAGAAGGAATACTTCGAGTCAACTCCAGACTTTGTGTTCCTAACAACCCTGATTTAAAGTATGAAATCATGATGGAGGCGCACAACACACCGTTTGCAATCCATCCTGGAAGTACCAAAATGTATCATGATCTTCGTCATACATTTTGGTGGAGCAATATGAAGAGAGAGATAGCGTTGTTTATCTCAAGGTGTCTAACTTGTCAACGAGTCAAAGCGGAGCATCAAGTACCAAAAGGTCCATTGCAACCACTTGAAATTCCAGAATGGAAGTGGGAGCACATTACCATGGATTTCGTTACCGGTCTTCCTAGGGTTTCTCAAGGTATTGATGCGATTTGGGTCATTGTTGATAGATTGACCAAGTCTGCTCATTTCTTACCGATACGAGAAACTTATACACTTGAACGTCTTGCTCGTATGTACATAAACGAGATTGTAAGACTGCATGGTATGCCAGTATCCATAGTTTCTGATCGAGACCCAAGATTCACTTCACGATTTTGGGTTAGTTTACAAAAAGCTATGGGCACGGAGTTACGATTTAGTTCAGCATATCATCCTCAGACGGACGGACAATCAGAGAGGACTATTCAAACTCTTGAAGATCTATTAAGACTCTGTGTCTTTGACTTCAAGGGAAGTTGGGACAAGTTCTTACCATTGGTGGAGTTTTCCTACAACAACAGTTATCAAGCAAGTATTGGCATGGCTCCATTCGAAGCATTGTATGGAAGAAAATGTCGTTCTCCAGTATGCTGGGATGAGGTGGGCGAAGCAACGTTGTTGGGACCGGAGTTGGTACGTATGACTACAGAAAAGATTCAAACGATCCGACAACGTATAAAAACCTCACAAGATCGACAAAAGAGTTATGCTGATCTTCATCGAAAGGACGTGGAATTTGATGTAGGAGATCATGTGTTCTTACGTGTTGCTCCATGGAAAGGAGTTACGAGATTTGGAAAGAGAGGAAAGCTAAATCCTCGATTCATCGGTCCATTTTTAATCCTCGATCGAGTAGGAACTGTGGCTTATAGACTCGCTTTACCGCCAAGTATGTCTCGTGTTCATAACGTTTTCCACATATCCATGTTACGCAAATATGTGGAAGACCCGAACCACATTATTGAGTTAGAACCGGACGAAATAGCGGAGGATTTGACGTATGAAGAAGTTCCTGTTCAAATCTTGGATAAGAAGGAACATATTCTACGCTCCAAGGTTATACCTCAAGTTAAAGTTTTGTGGAGAAACCACGATGTTGAGGAAATGACTTGGGAGTTAGAATCAGAAATGAAATCAAGGTATCCTTACCTCTTCGACATACCAGGTACGTACCCTAATTTCGAGGGCGAAATTTCATAAGAAGGGGAGGTTGTAAGACCCCAATTTTTATAAATAAAGATGAATTTTCTATAAATATCATTTTTGAATATTATGGAGTTAATTTGATATAATGTTATAGTTGTGGGTAATATTTATAAATTTTGCAAAGTAAGCAAGTTGTTATAAAATATTCGTTTGGTCGGAGAATATTCTTTTTGTCGGGGAATATTCGTACGACGGCACAATCATTGGTGGACCCCACAACGGAATTATTGTCGGATTGAGAAAACGACAGAATTATCTTTCTATAAAAATAACGGCTGAGGTGTTACCGTTAAAACCGTTAAAACTGTTGAACTACTCGGTAGTAAAAGTACAGTAATACGCGTGGTTGCATAGTAGCACACGGTATTGATTATTGATGCTTACGTGAGAAGTCACTCAGCTATACTCAATTATTGCTACAGTAATTGCTGCATCATATCTCTTAAATTATTGTCATAGTATCATCTATATTATTAAATCAATAATTGAGACGTTGTGGTAAGTTTGGTTATTTTATGGGGGGCCATATGTCATCATCTAAGAGTCTCTTCGTCAATAGTAATTACCGTCGTCAATAGTATTTACCTTGGTCAATAGTAATTACCTTCGTCAATAGTAATTACCGTCGTCAATAGTATTTACCTTGGTCAATAGTAATTACTTACGTCAATAGTAGTTGTCCCTTCAATATTACCAAGAGTCATTTGACCCTTCGTTAAGACCAAGAGTCATTTGACCCTTCGTTAAGACCAAGAGCCACCCTCAGTTTTTCTATAAATAGAGGCCTAGGGCTTCATTATTTTTTATGAATTCATTCAAGCTATAGAGAGAGAAAGTATAGAGAGAATAAGAGAGAGAGAATAAAAGTATTCTGCTACATCACTTTTCCAATATCCAGTTCTTTTAAGGTAGGGAATATTATTTCTTTTATATTCATGAAGAGAACTTCTGTTATTCCATTTGTTATTATTCTGTTGGAATAACCAGTATACGCGGTCTACCCTATACTTGGTGACATTCTTCTATTATTCTGTTGGAACATCCTGTCTGTGTGTTTTACACCGGACCTGGTTCCGTTTTATTATTATTCTGTTGGAACATCCTGTCTGTGTGTTTTACACCGGACCTGGTTCCGTTTTATTATTATTCTGTTGGAATATCCTGTCTGTGTGTTTTACACCGGACCTGGTTCCATTATTTATTATTCTGTCGGAATATCCTGTCTGTGCGTTTACGCCGGACCTGGTTCCATTATTTATTATTCTATTGGAATAACCTGTCTGTGCGGTCTATCGCATGCATGGTGATTTCTTTTGTTATTCCATTCTTTATTGTACTCAGTTGGTTAAGTTTTGACTTCTATACTCCATGAAATTTGTGGAATATCCTTGATATTTGCGTTTCATCCAGTATCTTTTCATGAAAATATTCTTCTAAGCATTCTTGAATTTTACTCCACAATGCAGTATCATGTTGACAATTTGGACGTTGTTAATTCTTGGATAAATTAATTCTTGAACTTGTTTTATTGAATTCTTATATCATTGTCATCATCCTCATGTTTATAAAATGTTGAAAGTCATCTGTGGCATGTAGTGCATAGATGGACTTGGTATGATTATGACCAGGGATTATTCGGTATAATCATGACCGTAATGTTACAAATGATGTGGTAAAAGTCCTCATTGGCCCGTAGTGCATTGATGGACAGTTGTTGGCATGATCATGACCATTAATGAATATACGAATATCCTTGGCCGTAGTGCAGGGGTGATTCGATGATGTGGATTATTTTATTAAGCTGAGTCTCAGCGATCACAGTGTTGGAAAATCTTTTAAATCATAAAAGATAGTAGAGTTTATTTTCTACTTGACTCTTTTAATGGATTGCTTGTTCCGCTACAGTTAAACTTGATGTCTATTATATTTTATCAGTTTAACATTGTTGAAGGCTAATGATAATTTATTCTGCATTATCTTAGTCATAATATTTCTTACTGGGCTAGTTGAGCTCACCCTTTCTTTCACTGTTCTCTTCAGGAAATGAGAACGTAGCTGGGGCAAGTCGGGGAACGGAGTGATGGTCCGAAGATAGTATTAGTTAGTAGTCCTCACTATTCTATGTAATGGTGTGTTAATAAATGTAATGAGGACTCCTTTTGAGTATGAATACTCTCTAGAAGATAATATTTGTATTCAAACTCACAGTTTATGTTTTGTCGTATTGTACACGACAGTTGTATTATTAAGTTGTATTTGTATTCTGTACTATGTATCTGACGACTCAAGATGGGTGATGTATACCTAATTTTGGGGGCGTCACACTGAGTTATTCCGAGGTTTTTCTGTGACAACCCGGAAAATCAAATTGTCCAGAATTTAAGTTTAAAGAATTAGTTATTAATAAAATGAATTTTTATTAATAATATTATGTGCTATATGTTTATTAATTGTTCTAAAACTTATTATGATTATAAAACGGGAGATGGCTACGAGCTAGACCGAATGGGAAAGAATTTTTAAGACGAAAATAAAAATTTTCCGGTAACAAAAGTATTTCTGAGGAAAAAGACGAAATATGCACTATTCATCCGACGAAACTGTGACAACCTAAATTTTAAGAAATTATTTAAATAAGAATTTAATAAATAAAATTTCTTATTATAAGATGTTTGAGTTTGAGTTTGAGTATGTGTATATATGTATTATATATTGTGCAATATGTGATTTGATGTGAAGATGATTATATATTCATGTATTGGGAAAAAAAGGTTTAATAGTTAATTAAACTATTGAAGAAATTAAATGAACTAAGTAACATTAGTTAATTTGCTCAAGTTAAAATTATATTATGAGAGAATATAATTTAATTATTATTGTAACGATGGAAGTTATTATGAATTAAATTTTGTAAATAATGTGAGTAATTCACTTAATTCAAATAATGAATTAATATAATTGTTTTTAATAAAATGAGAATGTATTATATTACATATAAATGTAATAAGTTAATGTAATTCGATTGCGAGTCTTGTAAATAGTTAAAATATTTATCGAATAGAATAAATATTTTAGTTGGAATATTTATGAAATAAATCTTCGACGAAAATTATTAGGGAATAATTTGTTTAAATATGATAATATTGACTTAATTTATGTTAAATGATTTTATCATCGATGCGTATTTTATTACGCTAATCTAATTTAGTTAAATAATTAAATTAGAAGATTAAAGATTTGTTAATTAAATTATAATTTTTTGGGATAAGTGTTTAAATAAAATGAAGTGTGACATTTGGTGTAATATATGATAAGAAGATTATTAAAATAAATTAGAAGAAGTTTAATAAAGTTAAACCAAATAAGGTCTTATGACCTTTAGTGGGTGGTAACTGCTGAGACCCTTAACTTAGCGTAAACCATTTGTCAGTTACGTATTATTTTGCCAAGTCTAAAGAGTAAATACAGAAAAGAAGAGAGAAATTGAGAGAGGAAGAGAAGAAATTCTTTGTAAATTGAAGAGGTTGAGAATAAAAGAAGGTAGAAGAAGAAGATTCATACCATCTAATCAAGTTTAAGAAGAATCAAATGTATACTCTAGCTTTAAAGGTTTAATTTATAGTTTCTCAAGTTCTTCATTTTTAAAAGCTATTTTGGTTGGGTGATTTGAAGAGATGTTGTGTATATATATATATATATATATATATATATATATATATATATATATATATATATATATATATATATATATATGTGTGTGTGTGTGTGTGTGTGTGTGTGTGTGTGTGTGTGTGTGTGTGTGTGTGTGTGTGTATAATCTGATATATAACTTCTATAAATGGTTTTAGAGTAATCAAAATCATGAAAACATGTTAAAGAGGAGGAATTAGAGTTTTGTTGTAATATGTATGTTTTGGTATATTTTGAGACTAAAATTGATGATGAATTTGTGATGAAAATTTTAAATTGATGGTAGACGTTGTTAATATGTTGAAAAACGATAACAATGAAATTTAAACAGATTGATTTGGTTAGGAATCGAATTCGTGGTAAATGATTATGCTAAACATGTTAAAACATGTAAAATTAATATGAACTTGAGTTTTGGGTCAAGATTTGGGTGGATTAATGGTTCTTTAAATTGTTGATTTTCTGGTATGTTGTTGTCCTATGAATTACGAATCCATAGAGTCAAAAACGGACTGATTTGGATGTGTATAACTTGAGTTATGAATGTTAGAAGGAGAAAGGGTCAAAAAATCGCGAAGAACACAAATTGTGTTGGTCGAAAAATCGATCACTAAACATGCGCAAGTATACGCGGTCTAACAAGTAATATAGTGATAAGGAGTGTGTCGTACCCACGAGGAACTATGACTAATATTTACTAAATACCGATTGTGTATCGCTAAAGTCTTATTCGAACAGCAGTAAATGGAAGTGTGATTAATCTAGTTAAAACTAATTTACAAAGTAAGTAAATGGATAACGAATGGTAATCCAAGGAATTACAAGCTAAGGTCACAACTTCATCCCACACAGGCATTCTGTTGAACACCTGGCGTGCTATGCTTCATCAAACTAGCTACCCTTCTCTCTTTGTTCTTAATGGTCACGACAATTTGCCGACCGAGAACACACAGGTGCATATGCACCTCTGTCGAGGTATGCACAAACATATCCTCTCCAGATCCACCCAAAAGGGAATAGAACAGAAAAGAACGTCCATGCTAGATGTAATCATATATATGTCTATGCGAATTAATCATAACAAGGATTTAAGCATAAGTTCTCAATAAGGTCGCACGTGGCGCACAAAGATATGTCTATTCTACTCACAACTTATGCAGTCGAAACCCACAATCACATGCCAATATATTTAGCTGTAAATCTACATTCCTTCTGTCGATATCATGCAGATTACCAAAATCATCACTAATGTCTTAGCGAGAATCATAAAGCACAAATATATTAAACCAAATCATATGGTGCCAACCAAAGAGATAAGACAGTCACTTTAAATAACAAAAGGTTCCATTATAACCTTAGAGCAAATACTCAGTTCATAGCTACTGAACAAAGTACAAGTAGCAGTAAAGACAACATTTATAGATTATAAAATAAGAGAAAACAAATGGATAAGAGGAAACTCTATCAAAGCCCTTCCATCTCCACGCATTCCACTCAAATCAAGCTTTCCAATCCGTGTCGCTTACTGCTCGTGTCGCTCCAAAGAAATACAGGCTTCTCCCTAATCTACCTAATCAATATTTTTACGGAGAATCTAAGAGAAAGAAATTACAAAAGAAAAATCCTAAGCTAAGCTATCCTATATGATTATGTGGTCTCCTCTATCTGAGATGATGAGAGATCCAGAGATATTCCCCTTTTATCTCAAATGAAGAGGCTTGCTTCTGTTATATACGCCTTTTGCCTTCAGGCTAGGTCAAACCAAGGCCTTGTCTGCCTGGACACCGGAGGTGGCGCCGCGGCGCGGTCAATAAACCTGTGGTTGGCGTTGCGGCGCCATGTCATTTAGGAGAGAAATCGGAGCTCGCGCTGCAGTGCGAGCCAAAGAAGGGTCAGTGGTGCTGCAGTGCCATGCTGACATCAGGCTGGACCAGGGGGCGGCGTCGTGGTGCGAGAAATAGACTGGGCATTGGCGCTGCGGCGCCAGTGTATAGAAAATGACCAATTTGTCCCTGAAAGCATGGAAAAGTCATAATAAGCCCTGCAGTGCTTCAGTTAAGCGCAAAACACTATAATCATATAAAACTATATAAAATCTACGAGAACATGTAACTATTTAAGTTGTAAAATATCTGATTCATGGGTATAAATCCCACTCATCAAATACCCACAAACTTAAGTCTTTACTTGTTCTCGAGCAAACTAACTAACACAACACTAATACTAATAAAACACACGCGAATAGAAAAATAAAACAGTAAAGTAGTATCATGGCTTCAAAGCTCGACCATGGTAGGGAAAACATAGATATGACTAAGGGTTCATTCAATTTCAAGCATAATACTATATTCGATCCATTCTATGTGTGTGTAGAGACCAACCGTCCTAACTAATCATAGTTCAAATAAGTTCGCACAGTCGATTGCTAATAATAATATGCACACTCCACAACTTAAACATTCAACAAGCATTAAGAATAAGACGCTAGTGCAGGAAAAGATCAAAAGACTCTAGCATGGCGACAGTAAAATCTGACTCGGACAGTCCTTAATTACCTTAGGTTATACAGAACTACCCATGAATGAGCTTTTGATCAGTGACTCCCAAGCCAGACGACTTTAGTGCACTAGGTGTAGAACACCCCTATGAATCTAATAACTCGAGCAGTAAAGGCCACGTAATCAACATAAGCCAATTGAGACTTTACAAAAAAAAACGAAAATTATTAAACTAGTGCATTTTATGCTCCATCTCGATATCGGTCCTGCATTTATGGGCGAGTGCGTTTTACGTTCCATCTCGACCCACCGCAAAACTTTTGATATAAACTTTTCTTTTCTATTTTTATTCTCATTTCAATCATTTTTTTATATATATGTCAACATGCTAGAAACCAAGATCAAAAACTGTATAAACGTCTAAGTCTTTTATTACCTTGTAGAAATGAAAGTTTATAAGAGTGAACAAATTTTCAAAGCAATAAACACGCGAACAAAATTTAAAAAATAACTAGTTAAACACAGTTGGTCGGTGCGTGCTAAGAAGGACAGATTAATAACAGTCTAAACTTATCGATTGAACAACCCCTAACTCATATATGCTTGACACGACTCTAAGAGATAGGCATAAATACTTGGTGCTTGTCATCAGCCACAATAAAAAATTAATGACAACTATAACACCCTTGCCAAATAGCAGCTCAAAATAGGGTAAAAAGGCCATTCACATGGCACAATCATCTAATCTGTATAAGCCCCAAAAAGATGGCTATAAACCACAATCATTGTGACACCCCCAAATCTGGTACTTCCATTTCCACAGGATTTGGTGTTCACGATACAAATATCATCTATCTATCTACCCATAATAAATGCAAATCATGCAATAGATAGAAATAAAATCTTCCCCTTAAGGGTTACAACATCTGAATAATAATAATGCAATCCCAGGTTAAATTAACCCTAAACATCTGTGCAGAATCATAAACAAATAAGTCTTAAACAATAACATTAACTCAAGTCTTAAACAAATACATCCTCATATAAAACAACAAGTCTTCGTCACTTGCTAACTTTGCCCTTGCCTTTACTAGTGGAAGGTTCATCAGTTCTTTCGTTCTTAACTGCAATGTTATTATTAAGCAAGAGTGAGCACAAATGCCCACAAGTATAATAATGAAATAACAGTATAATAACATGCGAATAAATCAAAGACATCTGAATAAAAGCTCAACTTTTGAATCAAGAATGAATAACAAGAATCAAAAGAATTCTGAGGGTCATAAGACCTTGAACTATGTCCTAGGTTATCATGGGTTATACTTGAAACCTTTAATAGTCATAAGACTATGGACCTTCCTTCTCGTACTTAGGGGGATCAGCCCTTAGTACCATACTGTGCACAATATCTCAACGCTAAAGCGTAAATAATCCCCTATACAGGGTTGTTCATCTCAGTTTGACATTCGAGTCCGCACCAAAGGAAGTTTGGTTTGGATAATTCATCAAGGGTTCTGAAATTTAGAACGCTCATCAACTATGGACTAGTTGAATCATTAAAGGTTCACTAGTCTAAAAAGGTTCAACAATAATTGATAACTTAATTGAATAGAATCTCAAAAGGTATACAATAGAATAAGTATTGTATAACAGCATCATGCTTGAAAGATTTATAAACTTTAATATACAAAACAGACTTGATCAATAATAATGAGAAATTTCTCAATGTAAAAAGGTGAATTAATCAACTTATATAATGATAACAAGTAGGGTTAGGAAACTTGCCTCGTGCGTAGATTGCACTTTAACTACATTCGTTCTTTGATTTTAATCTTACATACCATTCACATTCACAATACCAGTTAATTATAACTTAGCTAATCATCAAAACTCATTCTCTTTGTCTACTTTGATTATTAACTATATTAGTCAATTTATCACATTTACTGTCACATAATATCACTTCATGAATAATAGTTTAATTATGAAGTCATTAATTCAATCCACATGTATTTATGTTATTTACATGTTAAACATCTATTTTAACATCACATTATACTTCTAACATAGTTTTATGTTCATTACATTAAGTTACTAACACATTGCTAGACTTAAACTTTTTTTTTAAAAAAAATCCATTTCTGTACTTTCAGGAGAGTGGCGCTGCGGCGCCACTGTTACACTTGATCTTTGCGCTGCGGCCGGACACTTGGAGCTGCGGCGCGGTGGCGCTACGGCGCGGGACTTAAGTCACTGGACTGGCGCGGCGGCGCGACGAGCCAAAAACTGTTCTGCAATTCGCGAAAATTACAGAACACAGGCCAAAAATTTCCAATTAAATTACTACTACACGAAATTAATCATATACACATGTTATAATTTATGCATAAACATAACCCAACATTTATAAAATGATTTGAACCATTTACAACACATAATCACAGAATTAAATTATGCAAATTGTACTGTTCTTGATGTTCTTGAAGATTTTGAACAAAAACATATAATTTAACATTACGGATTCGTTATAACACCGAATCCGTTCGTTTAAGGCTTGGTCTCTTCGTATCAACATGCATAATCAAAAAAGAGTTTAAATTTTACGAAAATATTTATGTTTGACACCTTAAAGTTACGTATAAGGCCATATGGCCAAAACCCAAACTCTGTATATTTTGAAATAACAAGTCATCAATAATACGACATGTTTTCATGAATTTGATGATATGGTTTACATAATATATATAATTAAACACGATTTGATATGTCATAACACACATACAACCCATAATCATTACTCCTAATCCAATTACAGAGGTTAAACCAAAAACTTTAAAAGCCATTTTCATGAAAACTAAAATACGTAAAGTAGGAATTGGGAAGGAGAGATTACCCAGAGTGTTAATGAGTAGAGATAAAAACCCTTTTCAAGCTTCTTCAACACAGAGATTCTCACAATTCCTCTGAATTCTCTCTCAAATTCTCTCTAGTTAGTTTTATCAGACTTAGAAAATGAAGAAAAGAAATAAGACGTCGTATTGTTAAAAAGAAAAGTCTGACGCGCGTTGGTAGTCAGTTACCCAGTCATGGGTTAACTGGCCCCAACTCCCTTTAGTGCAATGTTTGGCTAGTTAGAATAGATTTTAAAAACCATTTAATTTAATAAAGCTTTATCATATAGTTTAATAAATGTCACACCCAATTGCACAATAATTCATATATCTTATTTAATATAAATAAAATGTAATAACTTCTCATAAATTTACATAGTCATATATTTAATGTTCTCATAAATAAATAATGTCAAATTATTAACTCTCTAATTAATAATTAAATTAATTTAAATAACATTAGGCTTATTAAATATTTCTTTTAATACAATAAGCTCACATAATGACCTACTTTGAATAATAATTATTCTATACGTTAATTTAATAAATGTAACGCATATAATTAAATTAAGCTACCACATTTGTATCAAATAATTATTTAATCCAATAATTAAATCATCGAAAAAATATTTATTTAATTCAATAAATATTAAAATTAAATTACAAAAATCTCGTTCGTCACATCTTTCCCCCCTTAAAAGGATTCTGTCCCCAGAATCACGACTCAAAAATTTCGACCCGTTACATTCTCCCCCCTTACAAAAATTCTGTCCCCAGAATCGCTTACACATAATTTAAGTAAATAAATGAGGGTAATTCTTCATCATAGTCTCTTCGAGTTTCCACGTAGCTTCTTCAGCATTGTGGTTTCTCCAAATTACCTTAACAGAAGGTATAACTTTATTTCTGAGAACTTGTTCTTTTCGGTCGACAATTTGGACAGGAATTTCTTTGTAAGACAAGTCTTTTTCAAAATGTAGGGGTTCGTATTCAATGACGTGCTTGTAGTCGGGTTTGTAGGGTCGTAGGACTGAGACATGGAAAACATTGTGGACATTCTCGAGTGCTGGAGGTAAGGCTATCTCGTACGCGACTTCTCCGATTCTTCGTAGTACTTCAAAGGGTCCAATGAATCTTGGGCTTAATTTCCCTTTCTTTCCGAACCTGATCTTCCCTTTCTAGGGAGAGACCTTCAAGAAAACATAACTACCTGATTCAAACTCGATAGTTTTACGATGTGGATCAGCGTATTTCTTCTGTCGATCTTGAGCCGCTACCAGTCGTGCTCGGATTACTTTGACTATTTCTGCCGTCTGCTGTACCAATTCTGGCCCTAACAATTGTCTTTCACCAACTTCATCCCAGTAAAGCGGAGTTCTGCACTTTCTACCGTATAAAGCTTCATAAGGTGGCATGCCAATACTAGCGTGGTAATTGTTGTTGTAACCGAACTCTACGAGCGGTAGATGATCATCCCAATTTCCTTTAAAATCCATCACACAGGCCCTTAGCATATCTTCTAATGTCTGAATCTTTCTCTCACTCTGTCCGTCTATTTGAGAGTGGTAAGCTGTACTCATTCGTAATTGCGTACCCATGCATTCCTGAAGACGTTTCCAAAAATTTGATGTGAAGCGCAGATCCCTATCTGAAACAATTGATACCGAAACTCCGTGCCTCGAAACAATCTCTTTTACGTATAGCTTGGCCAACTGATCTAAGTTGAATCTTATTTTGATTGGAATGAAGTGTGCAGATTTCGTCAGTCAGTCAACGATAACCCATACTGCGTCGTAGCCTTTCTGAGTCGTCAGAAGGCCAACCACGAAGTCCATTGTAATATGTTCCCATTTCCACTCTGGAATCTCTAACGGTTGTAGCAATCCACTCGGTCTCTGATGTTCCGCTTTCACTTTCTGACAGGCCAGACACTTGGCAACACATTCTGCAACATCACGCTTCAAATTCGACCACCAGAAATGTTGTCTAAGATCTTGGGACATCTTGGTACTACTAGGGTGAATCAAATATCGTAAACTATGAGCCTCGCTTAAAATATCTTCCTTAATCTCTTGTACTGGCGGTACCCAAATTCTATTCTCAAATCTCAGTATTCCTTCCTTATCCATCTTAAATCTCAGTTCTGTTCCTTCAGATATCTTCTTTGTCACCTTTTTGCATTCATCATCCTGAAGTTGAGCCTCCTTCACTTTATCTAATAGAGTTGTACCAGATTGCATCTGAAATAACTTCTCATCAATCTCCATTGGATACTTCACTTCCAATTCCATTTTATCCATTTCCATAATTAGCTCTTCCTGAGCAGTCAACATCATCAATTTCTCACGACTCTTTCTACTTAAGGCATCAGCAACCACTTTCGCCTTACCCGGATGGTATAAAATCTCACAGTAGTAATCCTTGATTAATTCCAACCATCTTCTCTGACGCATATTTAAGTCCTTCCGTGTGAAAATATATTTCAGACTCTTGTGGTCCGTATATATTTCACACTTCTCCCCGTAGAGATAGTGCCTCCAAATTTTCAAAGCAAATATAACTGCAGCTAATTCTAAATCATGGGTCGGATACCCCTTCTCGTAATCCTTCAATTGCCGTGATGCATACGCAATGACTTTACCATTTTGCATCAGCACACAACCAAGTCCTTTATGCGACGCATCACTAAAAATAACAAAATTGCCTGTATCATCCGGAAGAGATAACACAGGTGTCGTACTCAACCTCTTCTTTAATTCTTGAAAGCTCTCCTCACACTTCTCCGTCCAAACAAATTTCACAGCTTTTCGAGTTAAATTCGTTAACGGAGTTGCTATCTTGGAAAAATCTTGAATGAATCTTCTATAATATCCCGCCAATTCAAGAAAACTTCTTACTTCTGACGGCGTTCTCGGCTGATCACAGCTAATCACGACTTCAACTTTAGATGGATCTACCGAAATTCCATTTTTATTGATCACGTGACCAAGAAATTGTACTTGCTCGATCAAGAATTCGTATTTTGAAAATTTAGCGTACAACTTCTCCCTTCTCAATACTTCCAATATTAATCTCAAATGTTCTTCGTGTTCTTCTTTGGTTTTGGAATATACCAGAATGTCGTCTATAAATACCACCACGAATTTGTCGAAAGACGGCTTGAACACTCCATTCATTAGTCCCATAAATGTTGCAGGAGCATTCGTTAGACCAAACAACATTACTAAAAATTCGTAGTGACCATATCACGTTCTGAACCCTGTCTTCGGTACATCCTCTGGCCTCACCTTCAGTTGGTGATAATCACTCCTCAAGTCTATTTTGGAAAAATATCTTGCTCCCTTTAATTGATCAAACAGATCATCGATTCTTGGCAATGGATATCTATTCTTAATCATGACCTTGTTCAGTTCTCTGTAGTCAATGCAGAGCCGCATCGATCCGTCCTTCTTTTTCACAAACAACACCGGCGCTCCCCACGGCGATACGCTCGGTTGAATGTATTTTTTGTCCAACAATTCTTGTAATTGTACCATTAATTCTTTCATCTCTACTGGTGCCATTCTGTATGGTGCCTTCGATATTGGAGCGGTTTCGGGCGCCAAATAGATCACAAAATCTACCTCTCTACCTGGTGGAAGTCCTGGCAAATCGTCTGGAAATACGTCGACGAAGTCCCTCACAATCGGTATTTCTTCTACCTTCGGATTCTCTTTTCGACTGTCGACTATGTAAGCTAAGTATCCTACACAGCCTTGTCTTAATAACTTCCTGGCCTACATCATCGTCAGACAACTCGCTTGTCTAGGCGACTTGCTACCATAAAATACAACCTTTGACGGAGTCATAAGGTTAATACGCTTCTTCAGGCAGTCAATTACCGCCCCACAATTGGATAACCAATCCATACCCAAAATAACATCAAATTCCCCAAGCCGAATAGGGATAAGATCTACGTTCATGATATTACCATTAATATCCACCCTACAGTTCTTAAACACGTACTTAACATGAATTATCTCTCTATTCGCAATTTCTATATTCATGGGATATTCCAACACATCCATAAGCAAATCTAAACTATTAGCAAAGTCTTCAGATATAAAGGAACAAGTAGCACTCGAATCAAATAAATCATAAGCATTAATTTCATTGATCGGAATGATACCTGACACCACATCACGAGACTGGATTGCGTCCTGCACTGTCATATTAAAAGTTCTGGCGGTCGGTCGGTTTGCTGTGGCTAGTCCGGTGAAGGTTAAGGCATTTTCACTGTTATTTCCACGATTACCTCCTGGTACTGCTCCTCCTGATCCCTTCTTAGGGCAGTCTCTTGCTAGATGATCCTTCGAACCACAAGTGAAACAAGCACCCTTCTTTGGGTTAGGACAATTAGGTGCTATGTGGCCTTCCTGACCACAATTGTAGCATACTCTCTTTCCCTTCATACAAATTCCTAGATGAGCTTTCCCGCAGGTCGGGCATGCTTCAATCTTTTTCTTCTGCCCTCCTTGTTGACTTCCAGCTGACGAGTTATCCGTCCACTTCCTCTTCTGAGTATGATTACCCCCAGTGCTACTCCCACCAGTCTTGTTGTTACCTTCATTTTCACTCTTCTTCTTCTTCTGCTCTTGATTATACTTGGTCACCGCATCGCTTCCACCTTCAGCGAGGATGGCCTTTTCCAATACTCCGGCAAACGTGTTTAGCTGAAACATTGATACCTTGCTGTATACCCAAGGCTTTAGCCCTTGTTCGAATCTTTTAGCTTTTCTCTCATCAGTGTGTACTTGGTACGGGGCGAACCTTGCCAACTCATTGAATTTAGTCGCGTAGTCAGGTACGCTCATGTTTCCCTGCTTCAGTTCTAGAAATTGAATCTCCATCTGATTCTGCAAACTAGTTGGGAAGTACATTTCGAAAAACATCTCTTTAAATCTCTCCCACGTAATTAAACCCTCACCTCCTCGCACTTTGTTTGCTTGCCACCAGTAGCTAGCCTCAGACTTCAGCAAAAACGTTGCAAAAGCGGTCTTCTGGTCTTCTCTAACCCTAGCAACGTCAATAACCTTCTCCATCTCCATAACCCACATTTGAGCTTCAATTGGGTTCGTGGAACCTTTGAACTCTGGCCGTCCCACCGCCTTGAAGTCTTTAAACGTTGTGTTTGGTGGAGCTTGAGGTTGATTATTCATGGCTCCAGTTAGTAAGTTCACCAACTGCTGAACGGGATTAGCATTGACGTTATTGTTAATATTGGTTGACTCTTCCTGAGCCGGTTGACGTTGTTGTCTTCTCCTTGGCGGCATTTTTTCTGTTAAATAAATGCTTATTAGAACATTATTTATTTCTCTAAATAGTTAAGGCATTTCTTAACAATTAACATTCTCATTTAATACATCATCTCAAACAACTTGATATATTTTCATTCAAATCAAAAGTTTTAACATTAAACGATAGCATAACTGCTATTTACATCAACTATCCTGGAATAAAGAATCCACAGGATTTAAAACATTTAAACTATTCCTTTGTTCATAAATACATTGGTAAAAACTAATTAAGTTCTTCACATAATTAAGCAAATCATATCACTGTCGATTAAGGTACTGAATAGCCTCGCTACGCTCCTCTTCTAAAATGCGATACATCGTCCTGCGATCCATCATGTACAATGGTAGTCCTTCAAACTAGATTGGGTACCTCAAAACTCGATCTTGGGTCTCATTCATTGCCTTGTTAAGTATAGAGTATGTCTCCCCAATCTTCGCCTTCTTTGCACGACTATCATCTTCTGCACGATCAGCTCGACGTGATTCTCTTACCCATCCTTCCTCTGCTATTTTCAGTCTTCCGGAGGTTTCCTTCAGTTCCTTCTTCAGCTTCTCTATCTCCACGGTTTGACCCTTCTCATGGACCAAATCCCATTCTACGTTTCCCAATCGTGAGTGAAGAGTCAAAATCTCCATCTCCTTCTCCTCTAGAGTAGACTGCTGAACAGTCGCTCGCTCGGTCAATTCCTGAACCTCGTCCTGTAACTCAACATTACGGTCGTATAACGTGTCATACATCTCAGCATCAACGGTGTACCGTGATAACTCCTCTTCTTCCTCTTCCTCATCAAATTCCTCCTCAGGATCCTCCTCAGGATCAGTCTCAGGCTCTTGCTCCTAACCAACAACAGTGATCAACAGAGACGACTCTATCTGAATCAACTGCTCCTTTACAACATGAATGTCTCGGGGCTCCTCCTCAGTAGGCACTCGGGGTTCCTCCTCCCCAGCTCGACTAGCTCCTCCAACAACTGACATCCTGACAACAAAATTTTAAGTTTTAGTTACTAAGTTGTACTAGTGAGCACATAATTAAACACATAAGCACATAAAGTCTTTTATTATCTTCAATGAATTACAACAATTCATTTCTTAGAACTCGATAAGAGTTTTCCATTACTATCTTCTTCTATAAGTCTACTACCTAAGGTTGTTCCCCCACCTAAGGTTCAAACCTACAGCTCTGATACCAACCTGTGACACCCCAAAATCCGGTACTTCCATTTTCACAGGATTTGGTGTTCACGATATAAATATCATCTATCTATCTACCCATAATAAATGCAAACCATGCAATAGATAGAAATAAAATCTTCCCCTTAAGGGTTACAACATCTGAATAATAATAATGCAATCCCAGGTTAAACTAACCCTAAACATCTGTGCAGAATCATAAACAAATAAGTCTTAAACAATAACATTAACTCAAGTCTTAAACAAATACATCCTCATATAAAACAACAAGTCTTCGTCACTTGCTAACTTTGCCCTTGCCTTTACTAGTGGAAGGTTCATCAGTTCTTTCGTTCATAACTGTAATGTTATTATTAAGCAAGAGTGAGCACAAATGCCCACAAGTATAATAATGAAATAACAGTATAATAACATGCGAATAAATCAAAGACATCTGAATAAAAGCTCAACTTTTGAATCAAGAATGAATAACAAGAATCAAAAGAATTCTGAGGGTCATAAGACCTTGAACTATGTCCTAGGTTATCAAGGGTTATACTTGAAACCTTTAATAGTCATAAGACTATGGACCTTTCTTCTCGTACTTAGGGGGATCATCCCTTAGTACCATACTGTGCACAATATCTCAACGCTAAAGCATAAATAATCCCCTATACAGGGTTGTTCATCTCAGTTTGACATTCGAGTCCGCACCAAAGGAAGTTTGGTTTGGATAATTCATCAAGGGTTCTGAAATTTAGAACGCTCATCAACTATGGACTAGTTGAATCATTAAGGGTTCACTAGTCTAATAAGGTTCAACAATAATTGATAACTTAATTGAATAGAATCTTAAAAGGTATACAATAGAATAAGTATTGTATAACAGCATCATGCTTGAAAGATTTACAAACTTTAATATACAAAACAGACTTGATCAATAATAATGAGAAATTTCTCAATGTAAAAAGGTGAATTAATCAACTTATATAATGATAACAAGTAGGGTTAGGAAACTTGCCTCGTGCGTAGATTACACTTTAACTACACTCGTTCTTTGATTTTAATCCTACATACCATTCACATTCACAATACCAGTTAATTATAACTTAGCTAATCATCAAAACGCACTCTCTTTGTCTACTTTGATTATTAACTATATTAGTAAATTTATCATATTTACTGTCACATAATATCACTTCATGAATAATAATTTAATTATGAAGTCATTAATTCAATCCACATGTATTTATGTTATTTACATGTCAAACATCTATTTTAACATCATATTATACTTCTAACATAGTTTTCTGTTCATTACATTAAGTTACTAACACATTGCTAAACTTAAAACTTTTTTTTTAAAAAAATCCATTTCTGTACTTTCAGGAGAGTGGCGCTGCGGCGCCACTGTTACACTTGATCTTCGCGTTGCGGCACGATGGCGCTGCGGCCGGACACTTGGAGCTACGGCGCGGCGGCGCTGCGGCGCGGGACTTAAGTCACTGGACTGGCGCGGCGGCGCGGCGAGCCAGAAACTGTTCTGCAATTCGCGAAAATTACAGAACACAGCCCAAAAATTTCCAATTAAATTACTACTACACGAAATTAATCATATACACATGTTATAATTCATGCATAAACATAACCCTACATTTATAAAATGATTTTAACCATTTACAACACATAATCACAGAATTAAATTATGCAAATTGTACTGTTCTTAATGTTCTTGAAGATTTTGAACAAAAACATATAATTTAACATTACGGATTCGTTATAACATCGAATCCGTTCGTTTAAGGCTTGGTCTTTTCGTATCAACATGCATAATCAAATAAGAGTGTAAATTTTATGAAAATATTTATGTTTGACACCTTAAAGTTACTTATAAGGCAATATGGCCAAAACCCAAACTCTGTATATTTTGAAATAACAAGTCATCAATAATACGACATGTTTTCATGAATTTGATAATATGGTTTATATAATATATATAATTAAACACGATTTGATATGTCATAACACACATACAACCCATAATTATTACTCCTAATACAATTACAGAGGTTAAACCAAAAACTTTAAAAGCCATTTTCATGAAAACTAAAATACGTAAAGTATGAATTGGGAAGGAGAGATTACCCAGAGTGTTAATGAGTAGAGATAAAACCCTTTTCAAGCTTCTTCAACACAGAGATTCTCACAATTCCTCTGAATTCTCTCTCAAATTCTCTCTAGTTAGTTTTATTAGACTTAGAAAATGAAGAAAAGAAATAAGACGTCGTAATGTTAAAAAGAAAAGTCTGACGCGCGTTGGTGGTCAGTTACCCAGTCATGGGTTAACTGGCCCCAACTCCCTTTAGTGCCATGTTTGGCTAGTTAAAATAGGTTTTAAAAACCATTTAATTTAATAAAGTTTTATCATATAGTTTAATAAAGTCACACCCAATTGCACAATAATTCATATATCTTATTTAATATAAATAAAATATAATAACTTCTCATAAATTCACATAGTCATATATTTAATGTTCTCATAAATAAATAATGTCAAATTATTAACTCTCTAATTAATAATTAAATTAATTTAAATAACATTAGGCTTATTAAATATTTCTTTTAATACAATAAGCTCACATAATGACCTACTTCGAATAATAATTATTCTCTATATTAATTTAATAAATGTAACGCATATAATTAAATTAATCTACCACATTTGTATCAAATAATTATTTAATCCAATAATTAAATCATCAAAAAAATATTTATTTAATTCAATAAATATTAAAATTAAATTACAAAAATCTCGTTCGTCACAATCATGCTGATAATAATCAAAGCATTAAAAATAAAAACCAAAAACAGTTCATGGCATAATAATAAAAAAACCAAACATAATCTCGCAGTTCAAAATGACTGCACCACAATACTGATAATAAAACATAACAAAATACTAAATATGCACCCTAACATGGCAGTATGGAAATAAAACAGATAATAGCTAAAAACACCCCCAAACTTAAGGTGAGCAATGCCCTCATTGCTAAACATAAAGCAATCATATACAAGAGGGATTCCCTGAAGTGGGCTCACTCTGCAACAGTCTCATCCTAGTCAACCTCGATAGGTGGTGATGGTGGAGGATATCGTGGAAAGACAGGCAGCTCTGGAAACTGGTATGGCATGAACTCAGCGTTTTCACCACAATAGTCGGTGTAGATGCTCTGCATAGTGTTCACCAGCTCAGCCTGGTATTTCATCGCAATCTCCTGCTCTAAGCCACTGCTGCTATGTGCCTCCGCTGCCTCTGCGCCTCTGCGTCCTGTTTCTGATGCAGCAGGGTGAGGGATGCCATGATGTCCGTCAGTAAACCCTGTGCAGCTGGGCCAGCGTCTGGTGCCTGAGAGGGTTCTGGCTCTGCTGTAGGTGGCCCGTAGCCTTCACCTATGACATGCGACTCTGCCCCGTCCCACACAGTGAAGCGTGAGATTGTCTGGTGGTCGATGACTGCCATGGGAGGCAAAGCTATCTCCTCTGGCCCCCACTGAATACCTGCCTACTTACACAATCAGGTGATTAAGGACGGATGTGGAAGTCCCAAAGCGACGGTACTCTTGATCGCCTTCTGAATTGACTCGTGAATCAGAACTCCAATATCCACCTCCAGACCTGTGACAATGGCGAATAGCATAATCGCCCTATCTTTGGTCACATCGCTCAAGTGACGGGTCGGGATCATGTTCGCACATATGAAGCTGAACCACGCTTTCCCGTAGCGACTGAGTGCTGAAGTCGGGAAGCTGGTCTTTTCACTAGTATAATCGTTCTTCTTCCGCGTAGTCCCGGGTTTGCACAACCTCCTAACTTGGACCTTACCCGCATAGTTGGGCGCAGCAAACAGTGCATTGATGGCTTCACTTCCAAATGCCACTAACTTCCCCCTAACTTGGACAACTGCATCTGTAATAACCCAATATTTTTAATATAATTAAATAATAAATTTTGCATTTTTTTTATATAAAGGTGGGATTATGTATGTGCAAAGAAAAGTATATGTATATATGTGATAACTAAAATGTATTTATTACATGAGTAATTATAAATAAATTCTTGATCATTATAGATTATATTCTTATTATAAATTAATTTTGTAATAAAAATATTTATTATTTATTTTCCACGAAAATATGATTATTATATATATGATATGATTATAAGGATTATTATGATTATGGTTAAGTTAATAATTTTAACCTAATTTTGGATTTTGAATAAGGAATGCGAATATTAATATAATATTATTTATATTTCAGTAATATAAACATGCCTGATATGTGTGTAATGTTAATGTGTGGACAGCTATAGTAAAATAGTGCAAAACCCGAGTTACTGATAAACTATAGTACATAAGTCAATTACAACTGTAAAAAATTATTAAGTTGTGACAATTAGTATAGATTTAATGTTAATTAGGTAAACCCTAATTAATATCTAGAAACCCTAATTACTAAATTAAAAACCTAATTGCTAAGTTGTAAACCCTAATTATTAATTTAGCAAGGTCAATGATAATTAGTAGAGTATGAAGTCTAATTTGCAAATCCTAGGTGATTAGTAAACCTAATTTAATTAGAGAACCCTAATTCACATTTTTAGAAACAAAGATTTCCATTTTTGCCCTAATTACACAATTCTAGAAAATGAGCTTAGGAAACTTTAGGATTAAACCCTAAGGGTCAAACCCTAAGAGTTGAATTGAATTGCCAAGATTGCCACTAAAAGTAAAAACCAAATGACATAATTGCCCTTTTGAATATTTTAATACGGCGGAGTGTAGTTCTAGCCCTAGTAAGTGGTTGGTGACCAACTCTAGCTAGCCATGTGCCTATAAGCCAAATATCTCAGTCATTTTAACAATCCAAATGCATTACATCCATGTTTTATATAAGATCAAGGAGAGAGAAAAGTCACCTATTAAGCCATTTGTTCAACCAATACTCAACTCACTTCTCTCTCAACTAAAACCTCCAAATTCTAGTGTTGGACCAGTCCCTAATCAAGCCCCACTAACACTTGTAGCATATCAGAAGTCAGATTCAAGAATTGGTTGAAGAAAGGTAAACCCTAAGCTAAGAATATTTGATCTTGTATGCTATGTTGGATTTAGTGTATGAATGTTTAAATATGTCGTATAAGGTGTGAATCAGTGATCTGGGTTGCTAAATAGTGGATCCATAGCATTTATATGCTCGAATCTAAGTTTTTTTAAAATTTGGAAATTTTTAAAAGTGGTCTGACAACCGAATGTCAGACCACATAGATTATCTAGTTATCATTTTTATTGTTTAAATGTTTAGACTTGTAGTATGCTAGAAGGACTTTGATCTGGACTTGAATTCATGCTTAGATCATGCACATATTTCATGTTATTGATGGTCAAAAGCCGTTGACCAGCCATGACTGGACGTTTCTGGGTAACCCAAAAACTGCCCAGATCATGTCTGACAAGAACTTTGTGGCGCCAGATCTGTCCGTGTTTTGTTGTTTTGATTTAGTTGTTGTATCTAAGTTGTAGCTTGGTATATGTATTAAATGTTCATGCCTTAAGATCACCTAAATGATAAACAGATTGGACTTGGTAGTCGGTCAAATAAGCCAAGACGAACACATTTTTTATTTTCTGGGTAACCCAGAAAACATATGAATGTGTTGCCTGACATGGTTTGACCGTACCTTATCTGCTAGATGTGTTGTTGTTAGATGTATTTTCTGTAATATATCTGTACCCCTACATGTTGGCTACAAACCTAAACCACTAGATCACATTAAAAATAATTAGAACTTAAATAAAATCGAGCCTCAAAAGGGACCCTTGAAGCTGACTGGGTTTCTAGGTAACCCAAAAAACCCAGAAAGCTCTAACAATGATTTTGCAAGGCCATATATTCAGGCTATGTGCTTATATAACTTATTTGATGCTTGATTCATGTAGTATTACATAAACACTACATGATCAATACTTAATATTGTCCAAAACATGTGTAGACTGAGAATTAAAGACGATCAAAGTAGGCACCTTGAGCGCTGCCTTGTCAGTGTTCTTGAGCTCAAGAACACCTGAGGCGACAGATTTTGTCGCTAAAGGCTATAGCGACAGTTTTATTATTTTAATTAATTAAATTTCTAAAAATCATTTAAAAATAGTAAATAAATTTCGAAAATTATAAAATCAGTTTTAAAAATTATTTTGAGTCATAAAAATTAACTTTTAATAATTTGGCATATTTTTCATAAATATTAGTAATTATTTGAATATTATTAATATTTAATTTATTTAATAAATGCATTAAATTAATTAACTAAAAATAATTTTATTATATTAAAAATTATTTTAAATGATAATAAGGTATTTAATAATATTTTAAGTTATAAAATGTAACTTTCAATATTTTAAAGTAAATTTCATTAATTATTTAATATTAATGATATTAGATTTATTTAATAATTATATTAAATAAATAGATTAAAAATGATTTTATTGATTTAAAAATAATTTAAAATGGATATAAATTGTTTAAAAATATTTTGAGTAATTATAAATGACTTTTAATATTTTAGTGGATAATACCTTAATATTTTAATATTAATGGTAATTGTTTAAAAATAATTTTAAATATTTTAAAAATCATTTAAGGGTAATATTAATACTTTAAAAATATTTTGAGTTATTATAAATAACTTTGATATTTTGGCAATGGTTGCATTAATATTTTAATATTATTTAAATATTAATGATAATAGAATTATCTAATATTTAAATCATTTAATAATGATTCTAGAGTTTGAAAAATCAAGATAAATTATAATAATTATTTAAAAATTATTATAAGTCATTTAAAAATAATATGATTGGTATTTTAAAATATTCAGGATACTATTGAACTGCATGATAGAGTTTTAAACTCGATAATTACTCGATAAAGTCGTCGGTACACCAAAATACTACTAAAATTGATCTGAACCTATATAGTTTGACTGTATAAGTATTTGTTTGTGTCTTAATGACTAATATAACTATGTGACAATGCGATTAGGATATGTGTTGACTGTAAATAATAGTACTATGTGTTATGATATGTTATTCTAATTGATAGAATAATATTATGAATGATAGGTCGTTGAATTAAAGATAGAACTAAGTTGCGTAACTGTAAGCAGCAGACCAGGCAAGTATCCTACCCTTTGCGTTTACTTATGCAATGGACATGTGTATGCCAGTTTCAGAAATATATTGTTAATTGTTATCGTTCATGTATCTATACCTTTGTAGATATGTCAGTTCTTGAATTATATCTAATCATTATTTATCATTGCTGTATTATTGTATAATCCATAAATATATATATTATGTTCGTAAAATTTCTAAAATTTGTTATACAAGTGTCTTCACTTGGATAATTACTGAACATATTGATACATACTTATTAATTTCCAATATGTATATCTTAATTTAAAGTCATCTAAGCTATTTATCTCGGCTAGACACAGATTTAAAAATATCTTTGAATATGATAGAACCTTATTATTATCTAACCTAATTATTTTCCTTCGGATTCCCGACTAAGTATGAACATCCGAACATCAGAAAACTTTTGTGCGCCTAAGGCGGATATGATAAACAAGAATATCGTTCTGGTATGTACTATTGATCAATATAGGGAATAACGGGCTGATCACCCCTGTGCTTGTAAGTTATGACGTTTTACAGATGAAGTTCTGTTAAACCTTTTCAAAAATTTGAAAACAAAGTTCATAGTCTGTCGACTGCTCACCAATTATAGTCAGTACGTAGTTTCAAAATTTGAAATAGAAATATTATGTTGTTTAGTGTTGCTTCAGTTTACTTCACAACTAATGCTTCGTTGTTGAAGTGTCGTTCAAAGAAAACATTTAATCTTTTCAGTTAATGTTTATTGTTTGTTATTACTTGCAGGGCACTCAAATGCCCATTCTTTCTTAATTTAAATGTTTTCAGCTATGTATGATCGACCTGAAGGTTCAAGCAAGAACAAAGGGAAAGGAAAGTTAGCAGAAAAAGTTTGTGTTATCTTATGAAATAACTATAGAGTTAAATAAGTTGATGATCTTTATTATCTATTATGTAATGAATTGTTTTAAAGGTCGCGTACCTGGGGATTTAGATAACTCTGATATGTAAATTAAGTTTGATATTTATGACATTATTATTATTATTCTGCTCAAAGAAATGGTATCGTGAAGCACTGAATTCGGGTTTCAAGCACCTGAATTTGGGGCGTCACAGCATCACCTTCGGCATTGGCGTTCCCTTAAAACTCCTCAAACACAGATACACTTGGCTGACTCGGGTGGTTTTGTGAAACGAATCCATTGGCGACCCCAATCATGGCCAACAACTCGTCATCCCCTTTGTTAGGTCTCAACCCCGTTTTGGAATCAGGTTTCACGCTGCAAAAGAGGTTTTATATCTTTTCCATGCCTCCTCATTGATGAATTTGGCTCTGTCCCAAGCCGTTGGTGGTGCCGCGGACGACGATCCTCCCCCATGCTAAGGGGTTACCTCTTTTGTGCCATTTCTGAATTTGAAACAATTGGTATGAACACTGGCAGAAAAACCAATTCAAACTCCCCCAAACCTTTTGTAGATAAACTCAATGAAATTGCACTGACAAAATAACCCAAATAGTCTAATTTCTCTTTCAGGAATTTTCTCAAACACCTTGCGGGTGCTCTAAAAACTAACAATGAATAGAACTTGCTTGAAAGAGCTATAACCAGATTTCCGGCATCGGAAATCATACCAATACACAGCAAGAATTTTCTAGGCACCAACCCACAATTCTATTAAACTCCAAGAGAATGACAGAAATCCAAATGAAATACCTTGAAGAGGGAAAAACCCTTGTTGTTGCTGATCTCCTTTTGGATGCACGCCTGACTCGAGGTTGGTCTGATTTTGTGAATGAGTTTTTGAATTGATTTCGCTTTGTAGAGGGTGGGGGTTTGTTTGGAGATAAGGGACTGTTGAGGTTTCTGATGGTTCTTTGTGTGTGCTGCCGCGTCTGTGCAAGAAAAATGAAAGGCGTGGCCAACTGCTGGCTAAAAGACTGCATTTAAAAACCAACTTTTCGCTACCAGCACCGCGGGCTGTCCTTCAGTACTTGGCACCGCGACACGAGTTAGCAGTGGGCAAGGCTCGCTCTTGGCGCCGCTGTACGAGTGTAGCTTTGTAATTCGGCGCTGCGACGTGAAGGAAAGAGACTGTGCAATAAGAACCGGCTCTGCGACGCGAGATGTGGCGCTACAGCGCGAAACAGAGAGTCTTGACAATAATTGCCAGTGCTGCGGTGCGAGATGCTACACATTTGATGGCACCGCGGCGCGAGGGCCCTTTTCTGAGTTTTCATATCTGTTTTCTGCACATGCCAAGACAAGAATACTTTGAAGCAAAAAAATGTATTATTTCAAACAATATAATGACTAACTACACACTGCTACATACCATAAACATCTGATAGCTATAAACACATGCTTAAGGAAAAACATAGAGTAAACTATATATAAGCAAAGAAAACTGATAAAATTTATACCGAGATGGGGGTGCCTCCCCACCAAGCGCTTGTTTTAAAGTCGTCGGCTTGACTATATCGACGCCGTTCAATCCGGCTCATAATCGAAAATGACCTTCTCATGCCGCCTATTCGTCAGTTCCTTTGGATTTTGACAGACATTGATGAATGGATCATATAAGACCCCGAAATTTTATGAAATAAAAGTATTCAATTTTTTTTACTATTCAGTAAATGGTTAAATTGATAAATGTTAAAGTTAAGGGGTGATATATGAATTTTTTTTTTAAAATACACAAGTGGTTATAAAATATTCATTTTTCGGAGAATATTCGTTTGGTCGTAGAATATTCTTTCTGTCGGGGAATATTCGTACGACGGCGCAGCCATTTGTGGGCCCCATAACAGAATAACTGTCGGGTGAAGAAAACGACAAGTTTGAGTTTTTACAAATAACGACGTAGTTGTTACCGTTAACACTGTTGGAATACCCGGTGGTTAAAATACAGTAATACGCGTTATTACACAGTAGCACACGGTATTGCATAGTATTTTTGAAATTATTAATTCTTACGTAAGAAGACACTACTCAATAATTGTTACAGTAATTACTGTTCAATATTTTATTTTATTGATTCAATAATTGCTACGTTGAAATTTTATATTATTGTTGTTCAATAATTGTTACTGCACAGTATTTTCCATTATCAGATCATTAATTCATATTATTTGAATAATATTATTAGATAGCATTATTGGCAATGTCTAGAAAGTTCTGTCTAAGGAGAGGTTTGGTCACCTAATTGCGCGCCAGTAAGGAGAAATTCTTATTGGAAAGCCCCCTCTTTCCTGAGAACGGCCTGGTTGTCATAAATGTGATTCTGTAATATTATTTGTGAATAATTAATTATTTATTCATATGATAAGGAAATATTTATTTTATGTGGATGTAAATGAGGGATTATTTTTTTTGGTTAAAATGAAGGAGTTAATGTTGAGGTGTTTTATCTGTATTTTTGTCGGAACGGAGGTATTGAAAATCAAATTAGGGTTTTTAAGATATTTTGCGAGGGTTATAATTTTTAATCCGACCGTTGGATCGTGGTAATATTTGGATTTATGTTATACATATATAAGTTGAGTATATGTCCACAATTTTGAATCGTTAAAAATGAATGTATGATTTGTTATGAATTTTACGAGATGACTGGTTTCAGAAATTGTTAATTTTCGGAGTTAATCATTTTGGTAGAAAATTCTAAAATTGGTGGGCCCCACTCTTGGTTGGTGAAGAAATGTGCTGAGATTTTTATTTAAATGTGGTGGGTGGATATAGTAGCAGGTAAAGCCATCAGGTGCAGGTTAAGTCTGCTTCGGCGTGCTAACATTTTCCTATAAAATAGAGGGCTAAGTTAGAATTAAAAATCACACAGAATACACAGGAAACAAAAGCTATCTTTCTTCTCTCTTCTATATTATGAAGCATATTTTGTGATTAATTAGATACTTTGAGAGTTGCTAT
>CM029020.1:102904028-103073430 GCA_016801055.1 Panax notoginseng
TTAGATGATTTTATTTTTCTTAAATTATTTGACGTTTTATAAAATTTAGGAAAATTAGTCACAATCGTTTCAAAATTACCCCTCATAAAAAAAAATTACAGATGAGAGAGAATATGAGATAAATATATGATAAATGGTATTATAGACAATTATATTGCTATATTTAATGTATATATAATTATTTTCTTAATTCTTGTGCACAACTCTAAAACGTCATATATTATGGGACGGATGGAGTGACTTTACCATTAAGCTATATGACAATAAATTTATGTTGTTATTAAATGTTACAAAATTAATAAAGAACTCACACATTATTATTTTATCTTATCAATTTTGTCAGAGATTTATCGATATATATATCATTTTTAAAAAATAAATTAAGTTAAAATTTTATTTTAGAATGTTTTATAAGTCCTGTTATGTATTATGACAAATTTATCTCAAATTACAACTGTAAAATATATCAATAAATGAAATGGATAAAACTATAAAAAAAACTCACTCATTACCTATCTTACCAAAATAAATATTATTAATACTTATCTATGTAACTAATAATTAAAAATATCGACATAATTAATAATTAAAAAAATTAATATAAACATTCATAATATATTATTCCCGTTATATTTCAAAAATTCAAAATAGACATAAATACATACATCTCGTTACCAGTGGAAAACGCGTGACAGATTCTTTGACACAGTCCAAATTTAACTGGCTCGTCAAAGTCAAACCGTGACTACATAGAATCTACATTAATGCCAACGACGCAATTCTCGCCCTAATTCTCTATCTCTCTCTGAATCCAAATCCCCAATTGGCGCCCTGCTCTTAGTTTAATTGCCCTTTTCACCCGAGAAATACCCAATTTCAATTTTCCACTGGGTCCCAACCCTTTTCCTTTTTGTAATCTTGAAAGAGAAACACTCTGTTTTCAGTGCACAACGCTCCTTCTCCTCATCTTTTTTCTCCCTCCTCTCTTTTGAATATTTTTTCCAGTATTTCAGCCGCTTTAATTTGAAAATTTTATCATCCCAAATAGAACAGAAGAATACCCACTTGGACAATTTTGTTATTTATATATCTATATATGTATACATGTTTATGAAACTTCAGCAAAATTCTTCCGTTCTCTAAATTAGGGCTTGTGTTCTTTTCATGGGATTGTACTCCAATTCATCAATCTCTTAGGTACACTCTCTCTCTCTCTTTCTTTGATTTTTTGGAATTTGCATTTTGAATTAATGAAATTTTCTTTGAATATTTGTATTGACCTATTTTGGGTTTTACTGTATGTTAATGTTGTATGCTGTTTTTTGAGTTTACCCATGTTTTGTTTGTTAATGCTTTTTTGTCTGCCTGATTGATTAGTGTTTGATACTGATGTATTGCAAGGATTTGGATAATCAAATTCCTTACTGAGCTCGAGTTCAGCTCAATTTATGGAGATTTGCGACTTAGAAGAGATTTAGAGAGAGAGAGTTCAGAAGATGTAGAGAGAAGTTAGAAGGAAGAACAATTCATTTCATAACCTCAACTGATTACAAGTAGTTTCGTTTTATACACAATAGAATGATAAAATGAACACTACAGAAATGAACACAGCGATATCCAACCGACTCAATTATTACACAAAGACTAGTATACCCTTAATGAATATTGATCGTAAAGTATTCATTGATCGTAGAGTTTGTAGAGTATTCATTGATAGTAGAGTTGTAATAGTTGGGTTCCTTACAATCCATCCCCTTAAAAAACCACTTGTCCTCAAGGAGTAAAATCAGGAAATTTAGCATGCAAATCAGACCACAATTCCCAAGTTGCCTCTGAAGGTAGAGTGTTAGCCCAGCTGTAAGATCAGAAATAGTACCATATTGATGATAAGAAACATGTGGAGCAGCATACCCATACAAAGCTCGGAAAGGAGTCAACTGTGTACCACTGTGGTAATGAGTATTATACCACCACTCAGCAAGTGATAGCCACTCACTCCATGATTTAGGTCTCTGACTGCACATACATCTCAGATAAGCCTCCAAACATTGATTAATTCTTTCAGATTGACCATCACTCTGTGGGTGATAGGCTGTACTAAGTTGAAGTTTAGTACCCAAAAATTTGAATAGGGATTGCCAGAAATGCCCTATGAAAATTCTATCCCTATCTGAGACTATAGAACTAGGTAGCCCATGCAGCTTATGAATGTGATTGAGGAACAGGGTAGCAACATCAGTGGCAGTAAAAGGGTGCTTTAAAACCAAAAAATGTGCATAATTAGTGAGTCTATCTATAACTACCAAGATGGAGTTGTAACCATGAGAAGCAGGTAATCCTTCAATGAAGTTCATAGCAATATCCTTCTAAGGAATATCAAGAATAGGGAGTGGTTGCAACAACCCTGGCACCATAGTAGTTTCATGTTTGCTCAGTTGACAGATGTCACATTCCTTAACAAAGTTGATTACATCCTTCATCAGAGATGACCAGTAGAAAAACTTTGAAATCCTTTCAAAAGTCCCTCTTCTTCCGGAGTGACCTCCCACAGGAGAAGTATGAAATTCATGTAAAAGCTTAGTTTTCACAGCTGGAACGTGACCAACAACTAATCTGTCCTTGTATTTAAGTCTGCCATTAACAAAAGAAAAATCTGGCAAGGAAGTAGGATCTAATGCAAGTTGAGCTATCACCTGCTGCAATTCAAGATCAGTTTCCCAAGTCTGAGCTAGCTTTTGAATCCAAGTAGGAGTAACTGAGGTAATAGCCATACAATGAGAGACATTGTTGATACCTTCATGAGACTCATGATGAAGCTGCCTAGACAAACCATCAGCTGCTAAATTTTCCTTTCCTTTCCTTTCCTGTAACAGATTTCATAGTCCAGTCCCATTAACCTTGTGATCCATTTCTGTTGATTAGTAGTAGTTATTCTTTGATCCAACAGATACTTGAGACTTTGGTGATCTGTTTTAATAACAAACTTGTTTCCCATTAAGTAATGCCTCCATTTCTGCGCAGAGTAAATGACAGCCATCAACTCTTTCTCATAAGTTGACAAGCCCAAATGTTTTGAAGCAATAGCCTTGCTTAAGAAAGCATGCCTGCTATTTTGCATTAATACAGCTCCAATTCTAGTAGCACTAGCATCAGTTTCTAATACAAATGGAATGCTGAAATTAGGCAAAGCCAACATAGGAGAAGAGACCATAGCTCCTTTGAGCTTAACAAAAGCCTCTTCAGCTTCAACACTCCAATGGAACTGATCCTTTTTGAGCATATCAGTCAGTGGTTTACTTATTAAACCATATTGTCTAATGAACTTCCTGTAATAGCCTGTGAGACCCAGAAATCCCCTCAAACCCCTAAGGTTCTTAGGCTTTGGCCAGCCTACCATACACTCTATCTTTGCAGGATCAGTAGAGACTCCCTCAGGTGTAATGATATGACCAAGATACTGAACTTGTGTAGCAAAAATACATTTGGATAATTTGGCATACAACTGATGTTGCCTCAACAGCTGTAATGTTATTTCCAAATGCTGTAAATGAGTCTCATATGTGGGACTGTAAACTAAGATGTCATAAAAAAAACTAAGATGAACTTCTTCAGATAAGGGGCAAAAACAGTGTTAATTAAACTCTGAAAGGTAGCTGGAGCATTGGTTAGCCCAAAAGGCATAACCTTAAACTCATAATGCCCTGAATGAGTCCTAAAAGCTGTCTTAGGAATGTCAGGTGGGTGTACTCTTATTTGATGATAACCAGACCTGAGATCCAACTTTGAAAACCAGCTTGACCCATTGAGTTCATCCAACAACTCATCTATAACAGGTATAGGAAATTTATCTTTTATAGTAGCATCATTGAGTGCTCTATAATCAATACACATTCTCCAAGTATTATCATGTTTCTTTACTAATAATACTGGAAAGGCAAAAGGACTGTTACTATTCTGAATAACCCCACTATTCAACAACTCATTCACTATTTTCTCAATTTCAGATTTCTGGACATATAGATATCTGTAAGGTCTCAAATTAACATGATGGTCATGAGATCTTTCAGGTGGCATACCTCTAGGTTCTTCAAAGATATCTGAGAATGATTTCAGAAACTCTTTAAGTTTTGGACAGGTAGGTTCTGAGGGTGGACAATCTTCACATTCCAAGATTCCATATAAGCATCCAAAAAAACCATGAGATGTTGTTTGCAACAAGTTCTGGAACTCACTAGATTCCATTAGCTGTATTGTTGGAGTGACGTTATCATCTTCCCCTTTCATCAACACTGTCTCCCCATTTTGCACAAATTAGAGTTGCAGTTTATTAAAGTCAAAAGTTACAGGACTTACTGTACTCAACCATTGGACCCCTAGAACAGTATCAACACCTCCCAAGGGTAGAATTCTCTTCCTTGTAGTGTAATCTCTACCTTGCACCTACCATTGGAACTCTGAGCACACTTGTTCACTCTGCACCTTAAAACATCTGCAACTGAGACTGTCACTGGTAGAGTATTTGTTAGCTTAACCTTCAGTTTCTTAGCAGCGCGAGGTTCTAAGAAATTTCCAGTGCTATCACTGTCAATTAATATGCTAACTGATCTGCCCCCCACTAACCTTTGGACTCTGATGGTATTGTTAGCATTATGTCCAGATAAAGCATGCAATGTTATTTGTACATCATCCTTTTGATCCTCCAGTAATGGCCTGTTTTGCTCTTCCTGCATCTCTACTTCTGTTACACATTTTGTTTGTTCCTCAGTTTCCAAGCACATTTCCTCCTCCTCAGATGGTACTATCATGAACAAATGAGGTTGTTTGCATACATGACCAAATACATACGGCTCATCACAAGAAAAACATAGCCCCTTCCTCCTTTTCTCAAGTATTTGATCTCTAGTCAGATGTTTAACTGGTATACCTCTTCTCTGCTCATTTCCAAACCAAGCAACCTTAGTTTCCCCTACATTAGGACTAGAAAATTCCATTCCATTATTGCTGATACATTCCTACTGCTGGAATTATTAATGACAGAAGATTTTAGTACAGTTCTGCTTCTTTTAATCCATGCTTCCACTTTAGCTTCTTCAACTCTAGCCAACCGAATAGTCTTAAGAGTAGTAACCCCTAACTCCTGGATACCTAACTGAATATCCTCCCTCAGTCCACCAACAAAGCAATTAATAAAAAATTCTTCATTCAACTTTGAATTTTTTATCAGTGCCCAACCTCTTAGTTCCTCAAACTTTGTTCGATATTCATCTACAGTTGTGGTTTGTTGCAATTTTTTAAGTTCAGCTATAGGATTCATCTTAGTCTCAAGATTAAATCTAGCTAGCAATTCATCAATTAAACCATTCCAGGTCAGGTCAACACCATTTTCAACAAAGCTAGAGTACCACAATTCAGCCTCTCCTTCGAGATGCATAGTTGCTAGGTATATTTTCTGATTTTCAGCAACATTATGATAAGAAAACAATTTATTGCACTTCCTAATCCAGGTCCTTGGGTTAGATCCATGGAATTTAGGGAATTCAAATCTAATAGTCCGGAATATACCTTCATTTATATTGTTCTGTCTACTACCTCCCTCAAACGATCCAAGGATTGATCCAGACCTTTGTTGATTTAGATTTGGATTTGGAGGAGTTTGTTGAGTTTGTTGATTGTGATTGTCAGGCTTCCCATTATCTTGCTTCTGTCCTTGTGCTATCAACATTGCTTCTACTCCTTTCATTAGCTTCTCAAGCTTATCATCGAATCCTTTTTGCAGAGACTCCACTGAGGATTGCAATTGAATTTGCAAATCCTGGAGGTTCGTTTCTAGATTCGTTAATCTCTGATTGTTAGTAGCCATAACCATTGATCGTAGCAAGCTCTGATACCACTTGTAAGGATTTGGATAATCAAATTCCTTACTGAGCTCGAGTTCAGCTCAATTTATGGAGATTTGTTACTTAGAAGAGATTTAGAGAGAGAGAGAGAGTTCAGAAGATGTAGAGAGAAGTTCAGAAGGAAGAACAATTCATTTCATAACCTCAACTGATTACAAGTAGTTTTCTTTTATACACAATAGAATGATAAAATGAACACTACAGAAATGAACACAACGATATCCAACCGACTCAATTATTACACAAAGACTAGTATACCCTTAATGAATATTGATCGTAGAGTATTCATTGATAGTAGAGTTCGTAGAGTATTCATTGATCGTAGAGTTGTAATAGTTGGGTTCCTTACATGTATTTATTTGAATGGAAATAGATCACAAAGATTTAATTAGTACATGAAAAATAGTAGTGCATCCGTACAATAAGAATGTATTTCTGTGAAGCCTTGAAAAAATGTTTCTCTATGAAGATTTTTCTGAGGGAGCAGTGTGTGGTACTGTCAGGCCTCACTTTGGTCCTGACTTGAATATGTAGAGTTAGAACAATAAATAGAGATATAGATAAAAGAAATTTAGGGAGGAAAGAGAGAAACAGACTGATATATTCAATTTGGGGGGAAGATAGGAGGGAGAGAGGTGTGAGAGAAAACTTGCTTCTCAGAGCTGTCACTAGAATATTCTAATAGATAGTAACTGCCCAATATGCCCTTGCCTGACATCCCCCCCTCTTAAAAGTATTCATGTCCTCGTGGATAATGTCGATTCTCTAATTTTAGTTTTGGTAGCTCTCAACACTTTTCCAGTATTAAAAACAAAATTCAGGAACTTGTTTAGTTGAACCTTTCCATAGAAAAAGCTTGCCCCAATATTAGTTTTAGCATGTCTTGGGCACTTGTGTTTCGCTCTAATCTGAATATTCAGCAGTTTAGTGACTTGTTCTTGAATGGTCTTCGTGGTTCTCTTGAACTTGTCAGAGTCTTCTGCAGCCATTTTCATCTTTAGAGAGGTAAGTTTCTGTAATAAGGAAATAGAAACTCTTGCCCAAGATGCCATACTCTTTAATGAACTACTTGCACACCTTTCCATCACCATAGAATACCCCAAACTCCCAGCAGGAAAAAGCGTTGGTTCCTTTAAACTTCTTTCTTTACCTCTTTGATCACCTGCTTTCATTGTAGTCTTTTTCACCAGATGGAGAGATAGAGTCAGGAATGGAATGAGCATCCCATAGATTGTAGCATGATTAAGCATAACCCAAGACCTTCTTTGGAGTTCTTCAAAGGTCTCATCATTGCTTCTTTCCAATGGAGACCAACTTTTTGCAAAATTTCCCTTGTAAACAACTGGCCTGCATCCTTGATGCATAAGCATAATCATACATGAGAACTAGCATATAGATATCCCAGGAACTTCTCTTTCCATTGAGATGATACTGATCCCATTTGAAAGAGGTTGAAAGGGATTCAGTTTTTAGTAGCTTGCATGTCTTCTTTGTCCCTAAGAAATTAATAATTTCTTTCAATTTCCTCCAAGCTGTTTTCCAAAATGACTTAACTTGGAGCTCTTGCTTAAGAACTTTCTCACAACCAAATCAAACTCTTGATTGTTAGCCCTCAAGTGCAGTATTCTTGGTACTTTCGGAATACTAGATATCTCAAAAAATAAGACGTGCATCTCGAGTTGATAGAGTTATAACACAAATTCTCAAAACAATTCCTTTCTCTTTCATTTTCCACTTGAATAGTGAATATTTGGAATTACTAAGGAGTTGTTTGATTAGCACTGAATGACTGACCGATTCAGTCATTCAATGTGTTTGTTTCGGAAAAAAATCGTCTGAATAACTGAATTGGTCAGCCATTCAGACAATTTGGGCTGAATGACTAAGTCTCATTTTTTGGCTGAATGAAATATTTGTGACGCCCCCAAAATTAGGTATACATCACCCATCTTGGGTCGTCAGATACATAGTACAGAATACAAATACAACTTACTAATACAACTGCCGTGTACAATACGACAAAACATAAACTGTGAGTTTGAATACAAATATTATCTTCTAGAGAGTATTCATACTCAAAAGGAGTCCTCATTACATTTATTAACACACCATTACATAGAATAGTGAGGACTACTAACTAATACTATCATTCGGACCATCACTCCGTTCCCCGACTTGCCCCAGCTACGTTCTCATTTCCTGAAGAGAACAGTGAAAGAAAGGGTGAGCTCAACTAGCCCAGTAAGAAATATTATGACTAAGATAATGCAGAATAAATTATCATTAGCCTTCAACAATGTTAAACTGATAAAATATAATAGACATCAAGTTTAACTGCAGCGGAACAAGCAATCCATTAAAAGAGTCAAGTAGAAAATAAACTCTACTATCTTTTATGATTTAAAAGATTTTTCAACACTGTGATCGCTGAGACTCAGCTTAATAAAATAATCCACATCATCGAATCACCCCTGCACTACGGCCAAGGATATTCGTATATTCATTAATGGTCATGATCATGCCAACAACTGTCCATCAATGCACTACGGGCCAATGAGGACTTTTACCACATCATTCGTAACATTACGGTCATGATTACACCGAATAATCCCTGGTCATAATCATACCAAGTCCATCTATGCACTACAGGCCACAGATGACTTTCAACAGAATATAAACATGAGGATGATGACAATGATATAAGAATTCAATAAAACAAGTTCAAGAATTAATTTATCCAAGAATTAACAACGTCCAAATTGTCAACATGATACTACTTTGTGGAGTAAAATTCAAGAATGATCAGGAGAATATTTTCATGAATAGATACTAGATGAAGCGCAAATGTCAAGGATATTCCACAAATTTCATGGAGTATAGAAGTCAAAACTTAACCAACTGAGTATAATAAAGAATGGAATAACAAAAGAAATCACCATGCATGCGATAGACCGCACAGACAGGTTATTCCAACAGAATAATAAATAATGGAACCAGGTCCGGCGTAAACGCACAGACAGGATATTCCGACAGAATAATAAATAATGGAACCAGGTCCGGTGTAAAACACACAGACAGGATGTTCCAACAGAATAATAACAAGACGGAACCAGGTCCGGTGTAAAACACACAGACAGGATGTTCCAACAGAATAATAATAAAAACGGAACCAGGTCCGGTGTAAAACACACAGACAGGATGTTCCAACAGAATAATAGAAGAATGTCACCAAGTATAGGGTAGACCGCATATACTGGTTATTCCAACAGAATAATAAAGAATGGAATAACAGAAGTTCTCTTCATGAATATAAAAGAAATAATATTCCCTACCGTTTTGAAGACGAGCTGAAATAAGGAAGTAGTTAAGTAGCAGAATACTCTTCTTCTCTCTCTCTATAGTTTCTCTCTATAGTTTCTCTCTCTAGAGTTCGGTGAATTCGTAAGAAATAATGAAGGAATGAGCTGCTATTTATAGAAAAATAGAATGCATAGTAACTAATCCATGAACGGTCCAGATTGATTACTTTAATCTGACGGTCCATATTTAAAGAAATTTTTTTTAAATAAAATATAATATATTCTATTTATAGAATAACTTTAATAAAGTATTCTGTTTTATATAAAAAGATGTTTCTGTTTTATTACGTTAATAATACGAATAAAACAAAACGTCATTATCGCTAAATAATTCATATTATTAACTGACAATAATTGAATCAAACTGAGTGACTTCTCACATAAGAATTAATAATCAATACCGTGTGCTACTATGCAACCACACGTATTACTGTACTTTTACTACCGAGTAGTTCAACAGTAACAATGGTAAAATTTCCGCCGTTATTTTTAATAAAATATTTTTGTCGTTTTCTCAATCCGACAATAATTCCGTTGTGGGGTCCACCAATGATTGTGTCGTTGTACGAATATTCCCTGTTAAAACGAATATTCCCCGACCAATCGAATATTATATAACAACTTGCGTACTTTGCAAAATTTATAAATATTACCCACAACTATAACATTATATCAAATTAACTCCATAATATTCAAAAATGATATTTATAGAAAATTCATCTTTATTTATAAAAGTTGGGGTCTTACAACCTCCCCTTCTTATGAAATTTCGCCCTCGAAATTAGGGTACGTACCTGGTATGTCGAAGAGGTAAGGATACCTTGATTTCATTTCAGATTCTAACTCCCAAGTCATTTCCTCAACATCGTGGTTTCTCCACAAAACTTTGACTTGAGGTATAACCTTGGAGCGTAGAATATGTTCCTTCTTATCCAAGATTTGAACAGGAACTTCTTCATACGTCAAATCTTCCGCTATTTCGTCCGGTTCTAACTCAATAATGTGGTTCGGGTCTTCCACATATTTGCGTAACATGGATATGTGAAAAACGTTATGAACACGAGACATACTTGGCGGTAAAGCGAGTCTATAAGCCACAGTTCCTACTCGATCGAGGATTAAAAATGGACCGATGAATCGAGGATTGAGCTTTCCTCTCTTTCCAAATCTCGTAACTCCTTTCCATGGAGCAACACGTAAGAACACATGATCTCCTACATCAAATTCCACGTCCTTTCGATGAAGATCAGCATAACTCTTTTGTCGATCTTGTGAGGTTTTTATACGTTGTCGGATCGTTTGAATCTTTTCTGTAGTCATACGTACCAACTCCGGTCCCAACAACGTTGCTTCACCCACCTCATCCCAGCATACTGGAGAACGACATTTTCTTCCATACAATGCTTCGAATGGAGCCATGCCAATACTTGCTTGATAACTGTTGTTGTAGGAAAACTCCACCAATGGTAAGAACTTGTCCCAACTTCCCTTGAAGTCAAAGACACAGAGTCTTAATAGATCTTCAAGAGTTTGAATAGTCCTCTCTGATTGTCCGTCCGTCTGAGGATGATATGCTGAACTAAATCGTAACTCCGTGCCCATAGCTTTTTGTAAACTAACCCAAAATCGTGAAGTGAATCTTGGGTCTCGATCAGAAACTATGGATACTGGCATACCATGCAGTCTTACAATCTCGTTTATGTACATACGAGCAAGACGTTCAAGTGTATAAGTTTCTCGTATCGGTAAGAAATGAGCAGACTTGGTCAATCTATCAACAATGACCCAAATCGCATCTATACCTTGAGAAACCTTAGGAAGACCGGTAACGAAATCCATGGTAATGTGCTCCCACTTCCATTCTGGAATTTCAAGTGGTTGCAATGGACCTTTTGGTACTTGATGCTCCGCTTTGACTCGTTGACAAGTTAGACACCTTGAGATAAACAACGCTATCTCTCTCTTCATATTGCTCCACCAAAATGTATGACGAAGATCATGATACATTTTGGTACTTCCAGGATGGATTGCAAACGGTGTGTTGTGCGCCTCCATCATGATTTCATACTTTAAATCAGGGTTGTTAGGAACACAAAGTCTGGAGTTGACTCGAAGTATTCCTTCTTCATCGATTCTTGCTTCCGGCATAGAACCTTCTTGCACTTTCTTCCTCATACGCATCAGCTCCAGGTCTGTAGCTTGAGCAGCTTTAACTTTATCGATTAAAGTTGGTTCTACTCGTATATTCGCCATCATCACATGGGTCCCTGGAGTCTTTAACTCTATCTCCATCCTTTGCAAGTCACACAAAATGGGCCTTTGTGTTGACAATATTGCACTCGTACTTGCATATGATCTTCTACTCAATGCGTCAGCTACCACGTTTGCTTTTCCAGGATGGTATTGAATGGTATGATCATAATCTTTCAACAGTTCAAGCCAACGTCGTTGTCGCATGTTGAGTTCCTTTTGAGTGAAGAAATATTTGAGGCTTTTATGATCCGTAAAGATCTCCACCTTCTCCCCATACAAGTAATGCCTCCAAATTTTAAGTGCAAAGACAACAGCTGCCAACTCTAGATCATGAGTAGGATAATTCCTCTCATATTCCTTGAGTTGTCTTGATGCATAGGCTATGACTTTTCCATGTTGCATGAGAACGCATCCCAACCCTTTGCTCGAAGCATCACTGTAGATGACAAATCCCTCCGAGCCAGATGGTATTGTTAGAACAGGTGCTGAAATGAGTCTCCTCTTGAGTTCTTGAAAACTCTGCTCACATTCTTCGCTCCAACCGAACTTTGTATCTTTCCGAGTCAGCTGAGTTAATGGAGTAGCGATTCGAGAAAATCCTTCCACGAATCTCCGATAATAACCAGCTAAACCAAGAAAGCTACGTACCTCGGTCACTGATTTAGGTTGCTCCCAGCTTTGAATAGCTTCAATCTTTGCCGGGTCAACCGATATTCCACGACTTGATACTACGTGCCCAAGGAATGCTACCTCTTCCAGCCAGAACTCGCATTTCTTTAACTTGGCATAAAGTTTGTATTCACGAAGCTTTTGGAGTACCAACCTCAAGTGTTGCTCATGATCTTCACGGCTTTTGGAATAAACAAGGATGTCATCGATAAAGACGACCACAAAGTGATCCAAATATTCCTTGAATACCCTGTTCATCATATCCATGAAGGCAGCAGGAGCATTAGTCAATCCAAAAGACATAACTAAGAATTCATAATGCCCATACCGAGTTCTGAAGGCAGTCTTTGGAATATCCTCAGTTCTAACCTTCAGCTGATGATATCCAGAACGAAGATCGATCTTTGAAAAGAATTGTGCTCCTTGCAACTGGTCAAACAGGTCATCAATACGTGGCAATGGGTACCTATTTTTGATGGTGACATGATTCAACTCCCGATAATCAATACAAAGTCGCATACTCCCATCTTTCTTCTTCACGAACAGAACAGGAGCACCCCAAGGAGAAGTACTAGGACGAATAAAACCAATGTCTAACAATTCCTGCAGTTGGGTCTTTAACTCCTGAAGTTCAATAGGAGCCATTCGATATGGGGCTTTGGAAATGGGTTTTGTACCGGGTTCAAGGTCGATACAAAATTCAATTTCACGCTCTGGGGGTAGGCCAGGAAGTTCTTCGGGAAATACGTCAGGAAATTTATTAACAACAGAAATATCATTCAAAGCTGACGTATTTTTGTTTAGATCTGTGACATGAGCTAAGAAAGCTTGACATCCGTTTTTCAATAAACGAATAGCTTTATGGCTTGAGATGACAGCGATTGATTTTAATGGTTTGGTTGCTTGAATTCGCATAATAGGTCGATTAGGAATATGAAAGCTAACAACCTTACGAAAACAATCAATTTTTGCATGATAAGTAGTTAACCAATCAATCCCTAGAATCACGTCAAATGCAAGTATTTTTAATGAAATAAGATCGACAGGTAATGTGTGGGTACCAACTTGAACCAAACAAGACTTATAAACCGTGGATGTAATGAAGGTTTCTCCCAATAGAGTTTCAACTGCTAAGTCAAAGTCTAATTTCTTCGGAATCAAATTTAATCGATGAGCGCAAGTAGGAGAAATAAAAGAATAGGTAGAACCGGTATCAAATAAAGTATAGACTTCGTTAGAGTTTATGATAAGCTTACCCGTGATGACCTCATTCGGGTTCCTTGCTCTCTGGGAGTTCACAACAAACGCTCTCCCTTGCACAACCGGTTTTGACTTTTCTGGGACGGCCTTTGGTGCCTCCATCCTAGCTGAATTTGTCTTCGGTAAACGACAAAATCGGGCTAAATGACCTTCTCTTCCACAATTATAACATGCTTTGGACGGCATCGCGCAGTTTGGACTGATGTGCCCCTCCCCTCCGCATTTGAAACATATGATAGGTGGTCGTTCTCCTTCCTTAACGACAGGTGCTGGTGCTGACGTCTTTCCATCATTGTTGAATCTCCTCTTCTTGAAATGCCCATTCTTATTGTTTTGGCCCTGATTACCACCGAAGTGGTTACCATTTCTGGCCTGTTGATTCCCTCCACGCTTGTTGTCACCGCTTCGATGACTGCTTTCACTGGTATTATCATTTTGCCGGCTGCTCTCTTTTGGTTGCGTTGTCTCGTTATCGCGCTCCACCAACTGAGCCCTATTTACAACATCTGAATACAAACACAGTTTATGAGAAACAAGATGTTGACGTATCTCCGGCTTCAAACCTCTTAAAAACATTCGCGTCATTCTTTCTTCATTATCCACCAGGTGGGACGCAAACCGGGATAACTCCGCAAATTTTGCCTCGTACTGCGACACGGTCATATTATTCTGCTCCAATTTGATGAACTCCACCTCCTTCATGTGACGAATACTCTCGGGAAAGTATTTGTCGTTAAACAGCTCTTGGAACTTCTCCCAAGACATCTTCAGTGCGGCAGGTTGAGTACGTTTTATCGATTCCCACCAGTAATCTGCCTCTCCTCGCAACATAAAGGCGGCAAAGGGAACCTTTTGCTCCTCGGAGCAACCCAAGACATCAAATATCTTGGTGATCTGCTTTATCCATGTTTCAGCTACAAGTGGTTTGGGTTCTCCCTTAAACTCCGGAGGTCCCAGCTCCTTAAACTGTTTAGCGGTGACCGCCTGAGAGTTTCCCGTATTTCCACCTACGTTGTGGACAGGAGCCGCTTTCACCTGTTGTTGCATGAATTGCATAAAACCTCTGAACATTCCATCATTCATCGTCTGGTCAGTGTTGTTTGCATGAGGATTGTCACCTTCCTGATGAACATTATCTTGATTATTGATATGTGGTGAATCAATAATCGCCTGTGCTCCATTGCTATTCTCAACATTCTCAGATGCCATTTTCAGATACTGCCACAAAATAAAAGTTAATTGATATGTCATATATTATCCTTATATTATGACCGACCAATTAAATACCATGCAAATAAACTTAGGTAGGTCATACTAGCGAAGGAATTCCCCGTCTCTCCCCTCCTAGTTCTATTCTCACATCTTAGCCAGGGATCATATCCCTAAGCTCTGATACCAACTGTGACACCCCTAAAATTAGGTATACATCACCCATCTTGGGTCGTCAGATACATAGTACAGAATACAAATACAACTTACTAATACAACTGTCGTGTACAATACGACAAAACATAAACTGTGAGTTTGAATACAAATATTATCTTCTAGAGAGTATTCATACTCAAAAGGAGTCCTCATTACATTTATTAACACACCATTACATAGAATAGTGAGGACTACTAACTAATACTATCATTCGGACCATCACTCCGTTCCCCGACTTGCCCCAGCTACGTTCTCATTTCCTGAAGAGAACAGTGAAAGAAAGGGTGAGCTCAACTAGCCCAGTAAGAAATATTATGACTAAGATAATGCAGAATAAATTATCATTAGCCTTCAACAATGTTAAACTGATAAAATATAATAGACATCAAGTTTAACTGCAGCGGAACAAGCAATCCATTAAAAGAGTCAAGTAGAAAATAAACTCTACTATCTTTTATGATTTAAAAGATTTTTCAACACTGTGATCGCTGAGACTCAGCTTAATAAAATAATCCACATCATCGAATCACCCCTGCACTACGGCCAAGGATATTCGTATATTCATTAATGGTCATGATCATGCCAACAACTGTCCATCAATGCACTACGGGCCAATGAGGACTTTTACCACATCATTCGTAACATTACGGTCATGATTACACCGAATAATCCCTGGTCATAATCATACCAAGTCCATCTATGCACTACAGGCCACAGATGACTTTCAACAGAATATAAACATGAGGATGATGACAATGATATAAGAATTCAATAAAACAAGTTCAAGAATTAATTTATCCAAGAATTAACAACGTCCAAATTGTCAACATGATACTACTTTGTGGAGTAAAATTCAAGAATGATCAGGAGAATATTTTCATGAATATATACTAGATGAAGCGCAAATGTCAAGGATATTCCACAAATTTCATGGAGTATAGAAGTCAAAACTTAACCAACTGAGTATAATAAAGAATGGAATAACAAAAGAAATCACCATGCATGCGATAGACCGCACAGACAGGTTATTCCAACAGAATAATAAATAATGGAACCAGGTCCGGCGTAAACGCACAGACAGGATATTCCGACAGAATAATAAATAATGGAACCAGGCCCGGCGTAAACGCACAGACAGGATATTCCGACAGAATAATAAATAATGGAACCAGGTCCGGTGTAAAACACACAGTCAGGATGTTCCAACAGAATAATAACAAGACGGAACCAGGTCCGGTGTAAAACACACAGACAGGATGTTCCAACAGAATAATAATAAAAACGGAACCAGGTCCGGTGTAAAACACACAGACAGGATGTTCCAACAGAATAATAGAAGAATGTCACCAAGTATAGGGTAGGCCGCATATACTGGTTATTCCAACAGAATAATAAAGAATGGAATAACAGAAGTTTTCTTCATGAATATAAAAGAAATAATATTCCCTACCGTTTTGAAGACGAGCTGAAATAAGGAAGTAGTTAAGTAGCAGAATACTCTTCTTCTCTCTCTCTATAGTTTCTCTCTATAGTTTCTCTCTCTAGAGTTTGGTGAATTCGTAAGAAATAATGAAGGAATGAGCTGCTATTTATAGAAAAATAGAATGCATTGTAACTAATCCATGAACGGTCCAGATTGATTACTTTAATCTGACGGTCCATATTTAAAGAAAAATCTTTTAAATAAAATATAATATATTCTATTTATAGAATAACTTTAATAAATATTCTGTTTTATATAAAAAGATGTTTCTGTTTTATTACGTTAATAATACGAATAAAACAAAACGTCATTATCGCTAAATAATTCATATTATTAACTGACAATAATTGAATCAAACTGAGTGACTTCTCACATAAGCATTAATAATCAATACCGTGTGCTACTATGCAACCACACGTATTACTGTACTTTTACTACCGAGTAGTTCAACAGTAACAATGGTAAAATTTCGCCGTTATTTTTAATAAAATATTTTTGTCGTTTTTTCAATCCGACAATAATTCCGTTGTGGGGTCCACCAATGATTGTGTCGTTGTACGAATATTCCCTGTTAAAACGAATATTCCCCGACCAATCGAATATTATATAACAACTTGCGTACTTTGCAAAATTTATAAATATTACTCACAACTATAACATTATATCAAATTAGCTCCATAATATTCAAAAATAATATTTATAGAAAATTCATCTTTATTTATAAAAGTTGGGGTCTTACAATATTAACTATTATATATAGTAAAATTAAATAAATTTACAACAATTTTGAATTTTTTCAGGGGGTAAAATAATAAAAATTTATTATTCAGATGTTTCAGACATGTTAAATATCAAATAACTTTTTTCATTCAGATTCAGCTCTAAGTGGCATGGTTTCTTGGTTTAAGGCAACCTTCTCCTTGCTAGTTGGGGTCATGCACCTGATCCACCCTTGGCATTTCAAGCCAAGACTCCATTATGCCTAAATCCTGGTCTTTCTTTTGACAAACCTAGGTAGTAAGCTTCTCATTTCGTGAGCATCCAGATTGTGCTATTGGCAATTGAGGGAACTGCTTTTGCTGCCAAAGGTCAATAAAACTGCCAATAGAGCTAATTTTCTGTTGTTGCTTATTTGGTAAGATGTTTTGCAAACTAGTCAAATGCTGTAACATGATAGGAATGTTGTTTTCTTGCCCTTTTCATAGCCCATGTTTGCTATCGCACAAAGTCTTGTTGTTGTACAGTTTGTGCTGATTGATGAGGATTTTGTGTCGTTGTGTCATGAACTATGACTGCAACCATAGGAGCATCATCAACCTAGGAAGGACCTCTAAAAAACACTCGATGCACCTGATCACAACATACATCTATGTCCTCCATACATAATAGGATCTTCATAATCAGGCTCTACATCATAAGATGGGAAGACCTTTGTAATCAGTTTCTCGGTTCTCCACTAGTCCTATAGATTGTCGTCTTTTACCTTTTGGCGCACGATATCTTTATGCTTGCATTCAAAAATACTTGTTACCTGCCATTTCTCTTCCTTTTCATGGGCAATTTCTTCGGTGGTTAAAGAAGTATATTGTTGCAGCCTTTGAGATTCATAAGCCTCTTGCTCATCATCATATGCAGTGGCCCTTTCATAACCTTCACATGCTTTTAATTGTTCAATCTCTTTAGAAAGTTCCGTATGATGCATTGACTTTTCATCAAATATTGGCATGCCTTCATATTGTGGTCCTTCATTCTCATCACAAATAGGATATGCACAAAGGTTGGAGTTCCTCCATAGATAGGATCATCATCATTATGTAGATCACCTTCCCATTTTGGATCTTCATCAAATATTGGAGGATTGTTGTTCTAAGATTCTCCCTCATTTTCAACTTGTTCCCCTTCATCTTCCTCAAAATCAGTCTTTCTCCAAGTGCCATCCTTTTCCTCATTTATTTTAATTCTCTCTCTCAGCATGATTAGGGTCCCTAAAGAGTCCCCTGGCTCCCTTAGTTCCACTAAGAGTAGGCCTTGTGCCCCTGTTTCTATTCCCAAATGAACGAATAAAGCCATTCTCAGCTACCATGGATTTTTGACTCCTAACTTCAACGATGTTGCTCATGAACAGATCTAGTTTCTTATTCATCTGATGCGACCTTTTATTTACAAACTTTCTGTAGCTTAGGATATCTTGTTGCAACATCTGAATTGAACTAGGTTTGAAAGTAACAACCATAGCAATAGGAATGAAATTGATTCTTAGACCAAGTAAGAATCAGAAATTGGAATTAGATCAAGTAGCACCTGTACAACTTGATGCCTGAGTAAAGGAGGCTTAAGCAGTGTTCTGTGGCAAGAAGTGGATTAATAGTTAAGATTTGAGTTTCTGTTTTAACGATTAAGATGCATTAAGAGGAAAAAAATTTACCAAACAAGATTTGCGTATGACCGAATCAGAGACAGGTGAATTAAGAGGCATTCAGACACAAACAAATACCACCTTTCTGGGTCAGATAGATCTCTGAATTGTTTTTTACTTCTATATCCTCCCACAAGCTAATTAAATACATATCACATCCCCTCTAAACCAAGTTCCTAGAACAGTGGTTAACTTTTACTAACAACTTAAATGTACGAAGTTAATATAATTAAAATATAGAACCACATGTATTTCAAATGTAAAAACATTATTAACTATTTATAACTTAATTTAAAATGTGATTCATTCATAATTACAAAATGATATAAATTTATAATTATAAAATAAAAAATAAAATTATATTGACTAAAATTTTATAATTATTAATTTATTAATACTTTATATTGACTAAAATTAAATGAGGTTGAACTAATTTTGAGTTTAAAAATATCTAAAGGTAACTTTCAAGAAAGCGAAAATGATATTATGTTTTTGAAAGAGAGTATTTTTATATTTTACAATGTTCTAAAAGGAGTTAGGCGGTAGGCGGGAGGCGAGCGGTCGAGGGGGCCTAGCGCCTAGGGGCTTAGGTGGAGCCTGGGCGGGATTTTTTATTTTAAGTCAATTTTAATATTTTATCTTACATTTATCCAAACAAAACAATAATATAAAGCAAAACAATCTATTATAAAGATAATAAATGCCTTTACTTAAAGTTCAAACACATATCTATATTGCCAATGTCAAAGTTCAAACACAAACATGCAATTGTTGAAAGTTCAAACATATCTTTAACGTATTAGTTTTATTCATAAACAAGATTGCTATTAAATAATAAAATTTAAAATTTCAATAATTCAATTTAATATTAAAATTTAAGAAACTAAATATAAATTTAAGAATTATATTGAATTAAACTAAATATTACAAATGTATAATTATTTTTATAATTTGAAGTTGGTACAAGTTCAAAAAATTATAACTATAATAAAATTATTCATTTTGAATTGATATTGTTCACTTCTTGTTGTGATTTGATATGCTACAACATGCATTATGAATACGGTAAATCATTAGAAAAATAAATATATCAAGATCTGGTTTGGGTAATTATTAAAATAAAATAAAACTCTCCGCCTCGACCCCGCATAGCCCGATTAGGCTTCGCCTAATTTCTTGGAGGGATTTTTTTACCGCCTTGGGCCTACGTGAGACGCAAGGCGGGGCGCCAAGGGGGGCCTAGCACCTAGGCGGGTATTTTTAGAACACTGATATTTTATATTGTTGTACTTTAAATAATTGTGTTACTATATTTAAAAAAAACAAACATTATATAATTACAAATATTTAAAATTTACTTTCAAAAATTCTCATGAGGATCTTATATTTTGGAACGAATGGAGTATTATTATATTTGATATTAAGGTACTTTTGATGATTATATTATTATATTTAAAATATAATATATTTTAGATTATAAAATAAAATTTATTATTACATGTTTTATAGTCCATTAACAATGAGATATTTATGTGTGTGTATATATAAATTTTAAAAACTCATTCAAAATAGTTCAGAGAGTTGAAATGGGAAAGTATATTCATTTAGACGTTTCATACAGATTATTATCAAACAAGTTTATTCATTCAGTGTCCAATCATCAATCAGAGTTTATATTTCATTCAGCCATTTAGACGTTCTTAATTATTCAGACAATTTCATTCAGTTTTATCAAACGACCCCTTAATATGATTTAAGAGTGTAAGCAAGCTATCAATGTAAGTTATAGCACTAAGAAATCTAACAATGAAAGTTATAGCACCAAAGGATCAACTACTAATAGTAACACTTAGTTACCAGTAAAATAACAAAGTGTTCTTACTGGTATATGAGCTGAAACTGTTTAGTAATGGAGTGAAAAAATTCTGTAAGAAAGTAAAAATGCAATCTGTGGCTGTTTGATGTTATGATGAAGTTGTATATGTCAATTGATGAAGAATTAATAATCAAACACACAACTTACACAAATCTAAGAATATTATTTAAGGAATCTCAGAATATTTTGCTGATAACGAGTCTTGAGTAAAATTTGGATTTAAGCATGAACTAATGATGATTGTAAGATACTGGATAGAAACGAGTAAGATGGAATGGATTTATACTTGAAACAATACTTTGAAGGTAAAAATTTCCTTAATTGTAGGTTGTTGGAAAACAGAGCACCACATGATATGTTTTTCTGCAATGATTCGATCAGGAATTTGATGTTGTTTGATGTTGTTCCCAGGCTGATATTACTCGAATTTGCTATCCAAACAAAGCTCAATAGGTTGTGATTGAAGTTTTGTGGTTTTTTGGGAGACTTTAGACTGCTACAGTAACTCGCACAAAGCACCTATAAATGAATTTTTCTGCTACTGTCTGCTTTGCTTGATCTGCTGTCTTTTGGTTGTTTTTGAGTTGTATTACGAGTTTATAATTAGAATAAATCGAGTAGAAAGATACGGATTGGAGAGGAGAGATTTGAGGATTGGACTAAATGAATATTTAACTTGAACAAATTATCAAACACCTGGTGTACATGTTTGGGTTTTCAGAATAGAAATGAGAGTTTATGAGATAGCTTGAAGAGAGAACAAAGATAAAGACGAGAGAGAAAAGTAGGAGGAAGGAGAGGATGGTTCCAGGGATCAACCATGCTCTGATACCAATTTGTCAGGCCACACTTTGGCCCTAACTTGAATCTGCAGAGTTAGAATAACAAATAGAGACGTAGATAGAAGAAATTTAGGGAGGAACGAGAAACAGACAGATTCAATTTGGGAGGAAGATTGAAGGAAAGGAGAGGAGGGAGATAGGTGTGAGAGCAAACTTGCTTCTCAGATTTTTATATCATTCATCACTTTTTAAAATAAAAGTTACAAGACTCTTGTATTTATAGACTACATAAACTTGCTGGAAAAGTGTTGCCTCCTTTTTAGTCTTAATAAAAGGACTCTAACTCATGCAAGCATACATGGGTGAACAAGTAGTACAGAGTAAGAAAAGTATCGATCCACGGAGAAAGGTTTTAAATATAAATTATCTTACATCAATCGTATCACTATTTTCATATGCATAAACGAATAATTCACAATTGTAAATAATTCTAAACTCAATTAATAATTAAAAACACAATACTAATTTAATGTAATTAAATTTGGAAAGAATGAGATTCTAAATTCATTTAATACTTCATCTAACTATTACCATCATGTAAAGCTTATATATTCATCATGGAAAATTAGTAAAGAGCACAAAAATAGACATAACCATTTTTCAATGACTTATGACCTATTTACATAACCTCCACATATGATAGAAATCATGTAATCATCACTATTACCAAAATCACTATATGTCTATGTGAAATTGCAGCAATAATGAATTAAAGCATAGGCTCTTACATTACTACACGGTGAAACAGTATATTTCTACTCGGTTCACGAATTACGAAACTAAACAACTCAGCCTCGTAAACGTATGCTATTGTGATTATATCCATACTTATATTTCATTTTTCAAATCCATCTAAGTATATAAGATAAATGGTGATCAATCATTCATTCATTACGCTCAATCATAATAGATAATCCAATGATAAGCATACAAGCAAACAATCAAGCATTTAATTATAGACTACATGTCAAAATCCGTTAGAATCCCATAATAGAGTTTAGTTCATTTCTGAACCGAAAACAATTTTGGGATTGTAGTAACACATGGAATCAAATAGCACAAATGAGAGGAAAAAGAATTGATTAAACCCAATTGCAGAATCTGTTCCAATGTGATGCTCCAAATCACCAATAATCTCCAGGAGATAGTACTACCCTTTATTTAATAATCTAGAATAAGGGAAGAATTATACTGATCAGTGCTCCAAACTCTCTCTAGAATAGCTAATACGTAAGAACCCTAATGAATCATATGAAAAACTGATAACTACTGACTTTTTCACGTCTCTGGCACCAGCCAGTATTGTTCAGATAAGCCTCATGCTCTCAAAATTCAAATTTAAAATAAGTTAACAAACAACTTTAGAGGACTCGCGCAGTCGTGTGTGATTCCAGTATAAAATGGGCGCGGGCGCGCGTGGATGCGATTTTAGCGTCTGCAGACAGACAGCGCGGGCGCGCGAGAATTAACTTGTTTAGCAGCGCGGCCGCGCTGCTTCTGTGTCCTGCACTTTGATGTTCTGCTGCTGCTTCTTGCTTGTTATCTTTCCGTCATCTTGCTTTTTCTACACAACGCTCATCTACTGCTTTAGTTCCTCATGTATCCATGTCCATCATGCATAGTCCTTGTTAGCTTATATCACCATGCCAATCCACGTCTTTCCTTGCTTTTGGAGTTCAACTACAAGAAATGCTAAACAAACATAAAATGCATAAAAACATAATAAAATCTACTTGAGATGAGCATAATTCTCGTGAATTGATATCTAATAAGTAGGTATAAAACCTACTTATCAAATACCCCTAAACTTGAACTATTGCTTGCCCTCAAGCAATGCATATGACATTAAATAATGAAATGCAACTACTTGCTATGCAACTAAATTACGATGCAAATGCGTCCCAAGTCTTTCTAGCTAAGTTGAAATTCTAATCCAACGTGCCTCAGTGAATTATCCAGATTCAAGAATAAAATTTCAAACTAGCTACAACCATAATATCATACAATCAAATAACCCCTATCTGCTATAAAGATGTGTGTGTGTGTTGTGTTCACCAAAAACTTGACAAAAGCAAAGAATACACATGTTAAACTGCTCAAAACAGAAAATTGCAGTTTAAATCAAGATCCATGTATACTAATGCAACAAAAACTACTCTAACACATCAATACAAACTAAGGTTCAACAATGGGTTTAAACTGCTTTATTTTTACTCACGAGGGTGATTTTCGCTCTTTCCCGCGGTGTTTATTGCTATTATTATTTTTTTTATGCAGCGAGTGTGTTTTACGCTCCATCTCGCCCCTTTTAAGGAGTAAATAATTCAGCTCAAGAAGGTTTCAAGATAGATTTTCCTTTTTTTTTTTAATAAGCATACCCATGTGTTCCCAAAGCTTGATTATCAATGTTTTCATAGCTTAAGTCCATTTTCCATACAATTCTATTTTTAACAACCACATTTTCTACTAAGCAATAAAACACAATACTCTTATACCAACAATTATTTGTGAACACGTATGTGCGAACCGTAAGCATCAAAACAACATCTATGGATTTCATCATGTAAAACATTATAGCTAAGCTTATGTTATCCATTAAATTCAACAATCCTTCAAAATTCAGTTTCATCATTGGCTAGACTCAAACTCCACAAAATTAGAAATTCGGGACATGCGACTAAACATATAACGAACACATAATAACGCCTAAAAACAGAAAATTTTTCTGCAATTATTCACTAACACATAAACATGCAAAATTTAAACTACATGCAAACACTACATGCAACTACCCAATTACCCAATACCCCCAAACATAATATATTCATTGTCCCAATGAATGAAGGTATAGGGTTAGAAGAACTCCCCTACTGATCAGCTGCACCACCCTCTTCGGGTGGTGAATCCGGTGGTGGAAATGGCACGGCTGTCCCAAATTGTGGCCACTCGAGCATGGTACCCTGCTGTGCAAACGCCTCCGCTAGCGACCTCGTCAAACCCGTAACAAACGCTGCAAAGTTGTCATACATAACATCGACCTTCCGCTCCAACCTTCGGAGATGTCGATCATCAGTAGTAGCAGTGGCTTGAGTTGACGTGCCTGCTTCATTTGTCCCTGATGGCTGCTGTGATGGTGCAGATGACGCGGGACGAAGGATGAAACCCTTACCCCTTGGATGCAGGGTACCTCCTGCCCAATCTTCGAATCTTGCTATGGTGGCGTGAGTGATATCCTGACTAGGGAAATGCAGCTGTTCATCAGACCACCTAACTCGTGCTCTCGCACACAAATGAGCCACAATCGAGGCATGTGGTATACTTCCCGTAGTGCTCCCCCGCATATAACGCAACATGTTCTGATTAATGAGATGACCAATATAAATGTATTTCCCTTTAACAATACCCCAAAGAATGATTGCTCTCTCTGTTGTAATCTCATGTTGATGGGATGATGGCATGAGTTTTGCACAAATAAAGAGATTCCAAGCCTTGGCATATCGGTTGAGAGTTGCAGCCGGGAAGGTCTTAGGCTGATTAGTGCCGGGCGTGTAAGTCCATTGTGTACCCGGTATACACAAATCAGTGATAACCTCATCTAAGTTTGTCTCCATTCGTTTCACCTCAACCCAATTTATACGTCCAGTTGGAGGGTTGGGTAGATTGAAGACGCCACGAATTGCCCTTGGTCAATAGTCCACTTGAGCCCCTCGGACGAAAGAAAATCCATTCATTGTCTCCTTTGCATTCACATAAAACTCCCTCACAATGGCCATAGGTACAACCATTGGTGTAGAGCAAACTCCATGCCAACATTTTTCCTTGATCATCTGCACCAATTGCTCAACTTGTGCCTCAGGCTTGAACCCTCTTTCTCGAACAAATGATTTCGCTACAATACGGTAATACTCTATCTGTGCATCCAGGCTGACAAATTTAGAAAAATCAACATTATCACCACTTTGGCTACTGGTGGAGGATGATTCGGGAGTGCGAGAGCGAGCACGCTTTGGACCCATTTGTATTGATGAAGAAGAACAGAAACCTGATTGATGGAATCGTGGGTGTAATATCTGATAAACAAAGAAACCCCAAACTTGAATTTCACGTACCCAATGAAAAAAACTAGCTTTATCAGTGAAGACTTTGAACGTGGGTAGGAAACGGATGCAATATACGCGTAGTGGGATGAGAAGTTACAACTTTTGAATTGGAACGGTTTGGGAAGGAAGAGTCGTGTGTGTTGTGGAGAGGAATGAGATATGCACTCTGCTATTTCAAATGATATGAGAGATGGGGCAAGTCACGTCTTTAAAATCTTAAAAAATTTTCAAGACCTAGTCTCAGGCGCGGCCGCGCGTGTTCTGAATGGAGACATGGCGCGGGCGCGCGATTGCTCTTACTGCACAGACTTATAGCGCGGGCGCGCGGTTTTGTATAGCGATCATGGCGCGGCCGCGCAACCCTACGTTCTGCAATACCAATCTGGATCTCCAATTTACCAAAATAGCCACGAATCAACTCCAATACACCTGCACAAACAACATTTATCACTATGAGATATCAAGCCTCCAAAATCAAAACATGCACTAATGATTATGCATACATGACTATCTTAACACAATTCTTTCTCTGCTACTCCTACGTCTCATCATACGCTCACTCAGCTCCCATAATACTAATTTCAGACTAGTTATGCTATAACAACTAATCATAAAAATGCAATATCAATTACAATCTTAAATAGAATTAAACAAGAGGTAGAGATGGAAGTAATGGGGTGCCTTCCATTAAGCGTTAAGTTATAGTCAATTAGCTTGACTATCTCTGACACTTCATGTTGAAGAAAGAATGGAGGTTACTTTCTGCTTGTCAACCTCACCACCAAAATAATGCTTTAGCCGCTGTCCATTCACTTTGAACGACTTGTCTGGGAATTTGTCGAACACTTCTACTGCACCATGTGGAAAAACTGTCTTCACTGTGAATGGTCCTGACCATCTTGATTTGAGCTTCCCAGGAAAAAGTTTAAGTCTTGAATTAAACAACAGAACTCTTTGTCCCTGCTCAAATACTCTTTCTATAATCTTGCTATCATGTCATTTCTTCACCTTTTCCTTATATAGCTTGGAGTTTTCATACGCCTGTAATCTGAATTTATCCAACTCATTGAGTTAGAGTATGCGTTTTTCTCTTGCAGCTTTCAAATCAAAATTGAGTTTCCTAATCGCCCAATATGCCCTATGCTCAAGCTCCATAGGAAGATGACAAGCCTTCCCATAAACCAACTGAAAAGGTGGCGTGCCTAACGGAGTCTTATAAGCAGTCCTATATGCCCAAACAGCATCTTCAAGCTTTAATGACCAATCCTTTCTTGTGGGGTTTATAACTTTTTCCAAAATTCTCTTGACTTCACGATTTGAAACCTCTGCTTGGCCATTAGTTTGTGGATGATAAGCTGTAGCAATGCGATGATTTACCCCATACTTAGCCAACAGAGCTGTGAACTGCCTATTACAGAAATTACTGCCTTTATCACTAATGATAGCCCTTGGAGTCCCAAACCTTGTAAAAATATTCCTGTGTAAAAATCTTAAGACCACTTTGGCATCATTCGTTGGAAGAGCTACCACTTCCACCCACTTTGAAACATAATCAACTGCTAACAAGATGTATAGATTTTCACATGAAGAAACACCCATGAAGTCTATCCCCCAAACATCAAAAATTTCCACCTCGAGGATCGTGTTCAATGGCATTTCATCCCTTTTCGAAATATTCCCAATTCTTTGACATCTGTCACATCTCTGGACAAAACTGTAAGCATCCTTGAAAATCGTCGGCCAGTAGAATGCTGTTTGTAACACTCTAGCCGCTGTTCTCTCTCCACCGTAGTGACCGCCATATAATGAAGCATGGCAATCCTGCAAAATCCCCTCTGTCTCACTATATGGGATACATCTCCTTATCATCTGATCAGCACATTGTTTGAATAAATATGGTTCATCCCATATAAACCACTTCACGTCATGCAAAAATTTCTTCTTTTGATGACCAACTAAGTCAGAAGGGACCATCCTACTCACCAAGTAGTTCGCATAATCTGCAAACCATGGCACTTCCCCTTTTACCACAAACAACTGTTCATCTGGAAAGGACTCATTAATCATAGTCTTGTCATATACCTCCCTTCCCGGATTTTCCAGTCGAGATAAGTGGTCCGTCACTTGGTTTTCGGTTCCCTTTCTGTCCTTAATCTCCAAATCAAATTCTTGCAACAACAGTATCCACCTGATCAAACGAGGCATTGCATCCTTCTTTGCCACCAAATATCGAATTGCCGCATGATCTGTATACACTATCACCCTTGTCTCAATCAGATATGCTCGAAACTTGTCAAAAGCATACACAATTGCCAGTAATTTCTTCTCTGTGGTGGTATAGTTCAATTGAGCATCAGTAAGGGTCTTGCTCGCATAATAAATCACAAGAAAAATCTTTTCCCTTCTCTGACCCAAAACAGCCCCCACAGCATAATCAGTGGCATCACACATCAACTCGAATGGTAGGTCCCAATCCGGTGCTGTAATTACTAGTGCTGAAGTTAACCTTCTCTTCAAATGCTCAAATGCAGATACGCAATCCTCGTCAAACTTGAACTGTGCGTCCTTCTCCAATAAACTGCAAAGTGGCTTCGTTATCTTGGAGAAATCTTTAATGAATCTGCGATAGAAGCATGCATGTCCTAAAAAACTTCGAACACCTTTTACTGAAGTTGGTGGCGGCAAATTCTCAATAGTCTCTAATTTAGCTCTATCCACCTCAAGTCCTTTCTTCAACACCTTATGTCCCAGAATTATTCTTTTTTGTACACTTTTCCCAATTCAATACCAAGTTCGTCTCAACACATCTTCTTAAAACTATCACCAAATTTTCCAGACATAGATCAAATGAATCCCCAAATACTGAAAAATCATCCATAAATACCTCCACATTTTGCTCCACTATATCCGAAAAGATAGCCATCATACATCTCTGAAAAGTGGCTGAGGCATTGCACAGACCAAAAGACATCCGTCTGAAAGCAAAAGTACCATACGGACATGTAAATGTTGTCTTTTCTTGGTCTTTTGGAGCAATAACAATCTGATTGTAGCTTGAATACCCGTCCAGAAGGCAATAAAACTCATGACCTGCTAGTCTATCCAACATTTGATCAATAAATGGCAGTGGGAAATGATCTTTCCTTGTAGCTTTGTTAAGTTTGTGGTAGTCCATGCAGACTCTCCACCCCGTCACTGTTCTTGTCGAAATCAACTCATTGTTCTCATTAGATACTACGGTCATACCCCCCTTCTTCGGTACACATTGTACCGGGCTTACCCATGAACTATCTGAAATCGGATATATGATACCTGCATCCAGCCATTTCAACACTTCCTTCTTGACCACTTCCTTCATGATTGGATCAAGTCTTCTTTGCTGTTCCACTGAAGGCTTGCTATTATTTTCCAGTAGGATCTTGTGCATACAGAAAGATGGGCTGATCCCTTTTATATCTGTTATAGTCCATCCAATTGCTGACTTGAATTCTTTGAGAACTCTTAGCAATTTTTCTTCCTGAAAAGATGTTAGTGCAGAAAAAATAATCACAGGTAATTTGGAATTTTCATTTAAAAACGCATACCTCAAATGATCTGGAAGTGGTTTCAACTCAAGTTTTGGAGGTGTCTCAAGAGATGGTTTCAATTTCACTGATGATTCTCCAGCTTTCTTTAAGGGCTCAACAGGAGTCTTGAATTTTCTGAATTGTGGAGTTGTGTCAAGAAAATGCACAAGTTCTTCAATCTCCTTATCATCTATTTCTGAATTTTCCTCAATAGCACTTCTCAAAGGTTCATGATCAACCAAAGTCTTTACTTCATCATTTAGTACTTTTTCCACCAAATCAACCTTGAAGCATTCCTCATCATCTGTCAGAAATTTTATTGCCTTGAATACGTTGAAAGTAATTTCCTGATCATGCACTCGCATTGTTAGTTCCCCTTTCTGAACGTCTATCAAGGTTCTTCCTGTAGCTAGGAATGGTCTTCCAAGGATGATTGGTATACTTCTGCTTTCTTCATAGTCTAAAATGATGAAATCAGCCGGAAAGATAAATTTATCTACTTTAACCAGTACATCTTCCACAATTCCCCGTGGATAAGTGATAGACCTGTCAGCTAACTGTAAAGAAATATTTGTCGGCCTTCGAGCCGGCAATCCCAACTGATTGAATACTGACAAGGGCATCAAATTGATACTTGCCCCAAGATCACACAAACATTTACTGAAACTCATATTTCCAATTGTACATGTTATCGTGAAGCTGTCCGAATCCTTCAGCTTTGGAGGTAATATGCGTTGAAGCACTGCATTGCATTCTTCCGTCAAGGCTACTGTTTCAAACTCTTCTAACCTCTTCTTCCTTGACAATATGCCCTTCATAAACTTTGCATAACTAGGCATCTGTTCCAATGCCTCAGCGAAGAGTATGTTGATCTGCAGCTTTTTAAACACCTCCAAAAACTTACTGAACTGCTTGTCTTCCCTCTGCTTATGTAATCTCTGTGGATATGGACAGGAGGGTGAACTATTAGTATCTTATTCACGGGCTTCTCAACAGAGCCTTCTTTATTCTTTTCTTCTTGTTGCTGTTCTGAACCTTTCATTATTCGAACCTTCATCAGACAAAATTTCATGACCGCGCGGCCGCGCGGTTCCCCCTTGTAAAAGTGGCGCGGGCGCGCCATGCTGATTTCCTGCAATTTGTTTCCCAGACCTAAGTGTAATTGCTTGACATTGTTCTTTCCCTTCTCTTCTTGGATTGGCCTCTGTTGTGCTTGGCAATGAACCCTGTGGTTTGTTGTTAAGCATACTAGCCATCTGACCCATTTGAGTTTCCAAGTTCTTGATAGCCATTGCTTGGCTTTTAATCATTACTTCCGTATTTGCCATGTACTTCATCAATATCTCCTCCATCTCTGACTTCTTTTTTTGCTGAGGTGCAGGTGGTGGATGATGTTGTTGAGAAATCCAGGTGGATAGGGTGGTCTTGGTGCAAACTGTTGCTGAGATGATTGTGACTGAAATTGATTTTGTGGTTGAAATTGACTTTGTTGATTGCTTTGATTATTGGACCAACTGAAATTTGGATGGTCGCGGTTGTTGGAGTTGTATGTATTCTAAAATTGACATTGATTTTTCTTGTAGTTGCTCACATACTGTACAGACTCTGAACTAATAGCACATTGGTCAGTTGCATGTGACCCTGCACATATTTCACAAACAAAAGCAATTGTCTTCGCCTTAGTCTCCGCTAAAGAATCAATCTTCTTTGCCATGGATGCCATCTGTGCTGACAATTGAGTGATAGCATCCACCTCTAACAAACCTGCAACTTTGGGCTGTGGCATCCTGGCTGTAGGATTTTGGAAATCATTTGCTGCCATCGTCTCAATAAGATTATAGGCCTCTTCATAACTCTTCGCCCATAAAGCTCCTCTTGCAGCTGCATCTACAATAGGTTGACTGCCATCCCAATCCATTATAAAATGTATTAGTCACCATCCAATCCGGCATGCTATGGTGTGGATACTTCCTTAGCATCTCCTTGTATCTTTCCCAAGCTTCATATAGAGATTCACCCTATTGCTGCTCAAACTGGGAAATTGATGTCCTTATTTTCGCAGTCTTGGCCATTGGAAAGAATTTGGCTAAGAATTTCTGTGCTAGGTCCTCCTATGTGGTGATAGATCCTGAAGGTAAAGAGTGAAGCCAACTTCTTGCTTTATCCTGTAACGAAAATGGAAATAGTCTAAGTCTGATTGCATCCTCTGTCACCCCGTTGTATCTGAAGGTGTCACATATTTCAAAGAAACTCAACAGATGCTCATTCGGATCATCTGTAGCAGCATTCCCAAATTGTACCGAATTCTGCACCATTTGAATAGTGTCCGACTTTATCTCGAAAGTGTTGGCTGCTATAGCTGGCCTGACTATACTTGACTGTAATCCATTGATGTTCGGCATCGAATAATCTCTCAATGCCCTGTGCTCCTCTCTTTGCTCTTCTCTTTGTTCTGCTGTTGCCATATTAGATGTTGTGATCTCTAACTCTGCTTGTATATTTCTACGCGCTCTCGATTTCCAACCTCTTCCGTTGATGTTGTCCTGTGCAGGTGTCAACTCGGAATTGGATGACCGAGTGTGCATAAAATATATACAAATACCTGAAACAAAAACAAAAAATAAAAATAGAAATAAGATAAGATTAGAATTGTCTAAGTCATACAAATTTAGCTTAAAATTGATGATAATAATAAAATTAAACGCCTTTCCCCGACAGCGGCGCCAAAAACTTGTTACTTCCTTTTTAGTCTTAATAAAAGGACTCTAACTCATGCAAGCATACATGGGTCAACAAGTAGTACATAGTAAGAAAAGTATCGATCCACGGAGAAAGGTTTTAAATATAAATTATCATACATCAATCGTATCACTATTTTCATATGCATAAACAAATAATTCACAATTGTAAATAATTTTAAACTCAATTAATAATTAAAAACACAATACTAATTTAATGTAATTAAATTTGGAAAGAATGAGATTCTAACTTCATTTAATACTTCATCTAACTATTTCCATCATGTAAAGCTTATATATTCATCATGGAAAATTAGCCAAGAGCACAAAAGTAGACAACCATTTTTCAATGACTTATGACCTATTTACATAACCTCCACATATGATAGAAATTATGTAATCATCACTATTACCAAAATCACTATATGTATGTGAAATTGCAGCAATAATGAATTAAAGCATAGGCTCTTACATTACTACACACGATGAAACAATATATTTCTATCCGGTTCACGAATTACGAAACTAAACAACTCAGCCTCATAAACGTATGTTATTATGATTATATCCATACTTATATTTCATTTTTCAAATTCATCTAAGTATATAAGATAAATGGTGATTAATCATTCATTCATTACACTGAATCATAATAGATAATCCAATGATAAGCATACAAGCAAACAATCTAGCATTTAATTATAGACTACATATCAAAATACGTTAGAATTCCATAATGGAGTTTAGTTCATATCTGAACCGAAAACCATTATGGGATTGTAGTAACACATGGAACCAAATAGCACAAATGAGAGGGGAAAGAGAATTGATTAAACCCAATTGCAGAATCTGTTCCAATGTGATGCTCCAAATCACCAATAATCTCCAGGAGATAGTACTACCCTTTATTTAATAATCTAGAATAAGAGAAGAATTATACTGATCAGTGCTCCAAACTCTCTCTAGAATAGCTAATACGTAAGAACCCTAATGAATCATATGAAAAATTTACAACTACCGACTTTTTCACGTCTCTGGCACCAACCAGTATTGTTCAAATAAGCCTCACGCTCTCAAAATTCAAATTTAAAATAAGTCAACAAACAACTTCATAGGACTCGCGCGGCCGCGCGTGATCCCAGTATAACGCGGGCGCGGGTGGATGCGATTTTAGCTTCTGTAGACAGACAGCGCGGGCGCGCGAGAATTAACTTGTTTAGCAGCGCGGCCGCGCTGCTTCTGTGTCCTGCACTCTGATGTTCTGTTGCTACTGCTTCTTGCTCGTCTTTCCATCATCTTGCTTTTTCTACACAATGCTCATCCACTGCTTTAGTTCCTCATGTATCCATGTCCATCATGCATAGTCCTTGTTAGCTCGTATCACCATGCTAATCCACGTCTTTCCTTGCTTTAGGAGTTCAAGTACAAGAAATGCTAAACAAACATAAAATGCATAAAAACATAATAAAATTTACTTGAGATGAGCATAATTCTCGTGAATTGATATCCAATAAGTAGGTATAAAACCTACTTATCAAAAAGTAAAGTCTAAATCTACACCATATTCTTTTATCCTTCACTCATTACTAACTAACTCACTTATAACATAGTTGTCACTAGAGTATTCTAATAGATAGTAACTGCCCAATATGCCCTTGCCTGATAGGTATTGGAAGTTGATAGCTTACTCCATGGAAAATTGTTTCCAATGTTACGTTTTAGTTTTTTCTTCTTTCTAATTTTAGATTTGATGAACTAGATTTCTGTTTTGAACATTTTGATTTTTTCGGTTGACTCAATTGGATGTAGAGCCTTCAGGATGTGTTTATTGATAGGTAGAGAATCAGTTTGAGCAATTTTGATTTCTAATGAATTCGTTTTGGGATAGTGAAAACTTAATATATAATTCAAACTTCTTAATTTGGATATGAATTTAATTTACTGAACACCCATAAATTGGGTAGAATATACTCCCCACATCCCATAATAAATGCCCTAATTTTACTTTCATGGTCAAATTGACCATTTTTAGACTTATTAATTAAAAATATTTATATAGGATTTTCAAATTTTGAAAATTGACGCTTGTAGTAAATTTTTCGTAGTTTATTATGATCATAATCACTTGGCGTATATTTTGATATTTTTTAAGATTTATTAATTTAAAAAATGGTCAATTTGACCATGAAAGTCAAATTTGCCAACATACTTTTTTTATGATCTTATGATGAATTGAAACTTCGGAAGCAAATGTGGAGTAGGATGAAATATTATGTTATATGTGGTTGTATAGTTCCTCATTGTGATCATTTGGTTGCATCGAAGTTCGTAGCGGAAAGAATCATGTTGGATGTTGTAAAATCTTTGTAATACTAGGTTTGCATAGAAAATCTTATTTTTTAATCTAAGTATGTATGCTGCATTTGGATTGTAGGAATGAAAGGAATGACTTATTCTCAATGTTCTAAAAGGCGCTAGGAAGCACATATTAGGAAGCACATATACGTCCTGAAAGCCCACGAATTTACGTCAGACACAAATTCGCTCCGACATGGCACGTATGCCTAAGCTACCCTTTTTTCTTTTTCTTTTTTAAAACTCGGACTCGCCTCGGATGCGTCCCGACTCGCCTTGGCATGCCTTGGACACGGTTGGGGTAAAATTTTTTTAAAATAAAAATTTTAGTACTTAAATTGCAAGATAAATTAATTGAAGGTATGCCTATATGCAATTGGTACCTTTTAAACCTAATTCCTTCAAGTCGGTACCTTTGAATGGACCAGATGGTGTATGTTGAATATGTTATAAATTTCCACGTGTGCTGCCTAAAATGAGTATGTTATACATTTGTTTTCAGGCTCTATAAACGTTTAAATTTTTTTATTGTAAAAAATACATTTATATTATTAAATAAATATAAAAAAAATTGAACGTGTCCCCAAAGGTGTCTTGTTTTCTGGGAAAATATTGTATCTCGTGTCGTGTATCGTGTTGTGTCTGTGTTCCGTGTCAGAGTTGGTGCTTCATAGAATAAATACCTTAGAGCAAATTGATAAGATGAGATTGTGCCAATACTATATGATACATTTTCTTTTTAGGATGAGGTTGATTTTATAGTTTTTTTACACTGCTTTTATTATTATCTTGGAGTCTGGAGAGGATGAATATTGGTGGAATTGCTTATTAATAGTCTTTTCATGTAAGCTACTCCATAAAAGGCACCTTACTTCAAGTTATACTTAACATAACCATACAAAAAGGATAAGCGGTATCCTTCACCAGAATATATATTGTATGTCCATTTCTTGTATGCTTTTGATCTCTATATATGATTTGATTTCAGATGGGAAATCATTTGTTAGGTGGTGGTTGGGCTACATTAAGTTAATGGTAAATGTTGTAGTGATCTGGTGTAACTACAGTGTTTGTGTTTAGTTTGTACCGTCATCGATTTGTTTTCTCATGAATGTCAAGTAGTTATTCTTGGCTTCTAATAAAAGGAAACAGAAATAATACAATATTAAACTACAAACAAGATTGAACAAATTAAACAAACAAAAAGCTTCAATTGGCTCAAGGATACTGCTGATGCTGGACGTATTATACGAATAAGATTAAAGAAGGCATGCTATTTTTGTAACTCGTTTGGTCCTATTGGATGTTATTTAGTACTTGATGGTTAATGTTTGATGTTGCAACAGAGTAATATTCCACTAATCATTTTTTATAGGCTTTATGAGGGATCTCCAAATTTCTCTGTCTGATCCCCAGTGCTGAAGCATATTATTATGATCGGATATTGATAACATAAAGGCAATATTTAATGGTTTCCATGTATTTTTTGATGTGATATAAGTTTGAATACTAATAATGTAACTGATTTTGTTTATTTATTTATTTTGCATATATATTGAGCAGTTGGTGATCGTGTGATACTTACAATGGCTACTGGAAGTTCTTATTTTGATGACGTGCGAAATAAACCTGAGATAATAAATCCTCCTCGAGATGATGACACACTGGATGTTATTGAACATGTAAATGATCCTGCACAAAACTCTGTAAAGCCTACTATGGCTGTCTCTAGCAGTGTTCGTGAACTATTGGAGTGTCCTGTGTGTTTAAATGCTATGTACCCTCCTATCCATCAGGTGATTACAGAAAACTGCTTTGCATGAAAAGTCTTCTCTTCTTTAATCTTCTGTTTTCTCTTTAAAATGCAAAATATTTGTGAAGTTATTTTGAAATCCCCTTATAATATACCTTCAAATTTGGTTCTTTTCACGAATTTTATTTGTTATTATGGTTTCCAATGCTTGAAATCTATTTTCAATTAAAAATCTGTAGAGAAGGAAGTTGAGATTTGGTTCAGAGACATAAATGTTCTAGTAATTCCTTATTTTGCACCTATATCTCCTTCTCCCCATCTCTTTCGCAATCTTAGACTTTTAAAATTGCATTAGAAAAACTATATTATTTGAGACCTTTGTTTTTGGCACTCCGCTGGTTGTGAAGAAACTAGGTTTAGTAATTTAGTTGTGACTTCACCGGTTCTGCGCGGCTTGAAATATTGTACATAGCAAAGTAGTGGTTTATGAATGGAATCAATTCATTCTTAGTGGCACTCTTACTGCTCATTTTATTATAGCTTCTCATTAGTGGAAAGTTCATGGTCAATTTTTGAATAATTTTCCTGTCGTGCGGTTCATTTAGGAAAAATGAAAAATGCATCTCAGTGAAGCTATACTTTAACCATAACGTGATTTCGAGTAAATCTGCCAATCCCCTTCCAACAGTACTTGGATGCTTTATGTGATATATCATTTGACATAAATTGTTTGTTAAGAACTGAAGTTAATTGATTGCATTTAGTTGCTGAGCTTGGTCTAAAAACCAATCCTTGGTAGAATATAATCCAGACAATAGTTACTATCAATCAGAAGAGGCAGTAGATAAATTGCAATATTTTACTTATTTGGTTCTAGACTTCATGGAAAGAATTGCCAGGAAATGTTTAAACTGATGCAATCCTCTGATACGTATTCGTGGAGAAGGTATGAAAAGTCTTACAAATTTGAGACAAAAATACCTTCCATGAATTGAAATTTGAAAAAAAGTTAATGCAGTACGAGTGATCTCTTTCCCATCCCCCCCCCCCACTGTCAAAATAATCTAGTGTGAAATGATTAGAATTATGCATCAGTGCAACGAAGATGCATTGTTCTGTTCAGCTTGGACTTGCACCTTGTGTTGCCTACCTAAATTATATTATGAAACTCTGAAAATCTTGTGAATTTGAGACCAAATAACCTACCCTGTCAATGGAAATTTATATAAAAAATGCAGCATGTTTGATGCTCTACATATCAAAACAATGTTTGATATTAACACTCTTTTTAATCTAATATAATATTTAGTATGTATTTGTTTTTCACCTTATCTTTCTACCTTTTTTACTGTCATATGGGATTGTTTTCCAGCCTACCTCGACTAGTTTTAGATAAAAAGACGTTGAGCTGAGACAAAATAATTTAGTGTGAAAATTATTGGAACTATAAATGATTGGTCGAAGACATACTTCTCTTGTTATGTTCAGTGTAGCTGGAACTATTTGTTACTTGTTTATACTTCATTTTCAAATTTGTTTTTATTATTTGTTGTTCCAGTATATTTATGGTCCCTCCCTTCTTGTTGTAGTGTTCAAATGGTCATACATTGTGCTCTGGTTGCAAGCCTAGGGTGCAGAACCGATGCCCCACTTGTAGGCATGAACTTGGCAATATTAGATGTCTTGCATTGGAGAAAGTGGCTGCATCCCTTGAACTTCCATGTAAATATCAGAGCTTTGGGTGCCTAGGCATCTACCCATACTACAGTAAGCTAAAACACGAATCTCAATGTGCCTTCAGACCCTATAACTGTCCCTATGCTGGTTCAGAGTGCACTGTTGTTGGTGATATTCCTTATTTGGTGGACCATCTAAAAGATGATCACAAAGTTGACATGCACAATGGAAGTACTTTCAACCATCGATACGTTAAATCAAATCCGCACGAGGTTGAGAATGCGACATGGATGCTTACGGTATGTTTTGTTTTGAATTGTCTCAGTTCTTACCCTTATGTTGATTCCCAGAGTTTTTCTTGTGGTCATCACCCTCTACTTAGATGAAAAACGTTCTGGGTGAATTGTATTTGACGCCTCCATTCTTATTTGATACCGCTGAATGCTTTTCAGTTTCCAGAAATTCCATGTTTTGCATCTTTCTTACATGTATATTCAATTTAATGGATATGTGATATGCTGTTCATCTTTTTGCAACCTCTAGGTATTTAGTTGCTTTGGGCAATATTTCTGTTTGCATTTTGAAGCATTCCAGCTTGGGGTGGCGCCAGTCTACATAGCGTTCTTGCGTTTCATGGGTGATGATAACGACGCAAAGAACTATAGCTATAGTCTTGAGGTTGGAGGGAATGGGAGGAAGATTACTTGGCAAGGGGTGCCTAGAAGCATAAGGGACAGCCATCGTAAAGTTCGTGACAGTTTTGATGGTCTCATCATTCACCGCAACATGGCACTCTTCTTCTCGGGGGGAGATCGGAAGGAGTTGAAGCTCAGGATTACCGGTAGGATTTGGAAAGAGCAGTAATTGGATTTTCCACAGTTGACCCTTTTTGAAGCCTCAAAATTTAGACCAGTGTTTTATGTAGTGCAAGGATTTCTTGGTGTTTTGTTCATTATTTTGTTGGATATTTGGCAGCAAACTCTCTTTGCTTGTCTATGCATCAAGTACATGAGAAATTGGCTTGATTTAGGCAATTATAATGCTCATTTATACATGTTATACATCTGATATATAATGCCAGTCCCTTCAGTTCTGTTCTATAGCGTGGATGAACATATCAATGAGAAGCTTCGGCGTTTTTTAGAAATTGGTGTTTTTTGTGGTTTGTGTTGACAGTCGTCTTTGTGTCGATCTTTTCAATCCCTATAATCTAAAAATATGACATCTAATTCAGATAAATTTAATTTCAATTTTAAAATTCGGTGGGTTCTTTGGGCTAGTTGTGTTGTATTCAGTTTTTAATTAGGCTTGGTGGAACATCTAATTCAACATACATTAGTTTTGTTGTGCACTCGGTTGTCATTGTGTTTTGACTCTATCGGTACTTGGATTCACTCGGGTGGTCCAAACATTGGATGAAAGTTGCGCAATTAAAGATGGTGTATGAATTTTAACAAAAAAAGTATTCACAATGTTTCTAAATTTTACTTAATTCTAATAATGTCCAGATATATTCCCTCCATCCCATAATAACTGTCGCTTTAGCTTGATTAAGAAAGTCATTTAGAGCTATCATTTATTAATTAAAATTGGTGTGAAATTTCATCACTACCCCTTTATGGGAAGTTGAAAACTATTAATACAAGGGAAAAATTTCTTGGGACAATGAGGGAAGGTAGGGGTGATATAGGAAAGTAAATAATTTATTCTCCTAGAAAGTTGTAAACGGTAAATAAATTGGGAAAAAAATTTCCTTCTAAAAAGACAGTTATTATGGGATGGAGGTAGTATTAATATATGGTGGGACTCTTCTTATTGTTCATAAATTTCTTGATTATATATATTACACATGATGGTTAGATAAATTTTACATAGTAATATTCAAACAGTCGGGAGGGAGGGAGGAGTTTCAATATATGGTGGGACTCTTCTTATTGTTCATAAATTTCTTGATTATATATATTACATATGATGGTTAGATAAATTTTACATAGTAATATTCAAACAGTCGGGAGGGAGGGAGGAGTTTCATAGTCCTTTATATGATACTACCTCCATCCCATAATAATTGTCGTTTTAGAAGGAAATTTTTTCCCAATTTATTTGCCGTTTACAATTTTTTAGGAGAATAAATTATTTACTTTCATATATCACCCCTACCTTCTCTCATTGTCCCAAGAAATTTTTCCCTTGTATTAATAGTTTTCAACTTTTCATAAAGGGGTAGTGATGAAATTTTACACCAATTTTAATTAATAAATGATAGCACTAAATGACTTTCTTAATCCATATATATTAAGCTAAAGCGACAGTTATTATGGGATGGAGGGAGTATATTATTATTAATCCATTAAAAGTCTCGCCTAATCCTAATCCTAATCCTAATCCTAATCCAGTCCAAACAAATAGTACGGTTCAGAGTCTAGAGTATGTAATTGGATACTAACCAAACAATACTAATTTTGAGCTATACGGAAGGAAAGAAACCCAACACTATGAACAAATTTATTGGCAAAATGAGATGAACAGACTTTACCTACAAAAAAGTTTTGGAATTGATATTTCCACGAGCAATAGTTTCACAATATTCTTATAACATGAGTAGTAAATGGTTCAACACTTATGTGAGAGAAATTTTGTAAAAATATCAATTTTTATATGTGAAAATAACAATTCCTAAAAATTTCTTAGAACTATGTTTGTTTGCAAGAATTATAATCTTAAAATTATATTCTAATAATATTAATGTTAAAATTAAATAGTTCTAGTCAAATGTTAATTTTTTATGAGATTATTGATGAGATAACTTAAAATAATTTCATATTATCTTTATTTTGTCCAAAATTATTTAAATAATTAGATAAAAACTTACCATTTAGATTATCAAACTTTTATTACTAATAATAAATATATCATATTTTCGTTAGTATGTATAGATAGATAGTGTAATACCGTGTTTCAAAAAAAAAATAAAAAATATAGTGTAATACCGGGGTAAAACAAAAGTAATAATAAATTAATAAATAAATAAAAACATAACTTTTCATCTACCAAATGGCCAATTCCTCTTCTTCTCCCTTTTCATCTCCCTCTCTCTCTTCATCTTCCTCTCTCTGTCCATGTCAGCAAATTTTTTTTTCTCTTCCTCTCCTTTCTGTCTTACATATTAAATATATCAGACCCAAAAATGTTTTTCTTCTTCCCTCTTTTTTCTCTCATATCACTTATACGTACTGAAGAATGAAAGAGGCGCACCAGGTAGAGAGATTTGAGAATCGGAAGCTCAAGCAGTTTATTGAGGGTAGAAGAAAGAGGAAGCGTGACCAGTCGAAAATTTACAAGATTTATTTATTTTTAATGATTAAATAAAAGTTAAAAAATAAACTTAGATTGAAAGAAGATGATTTAATTAAAAAATTTAAGAAAAACGTATTCGGTTTGATATTTGAAAGAATATAGAGAAATTAAATATGAATGATAAAAAAGTTGAGGAGTAAGAAATGAGAAGATGAAGAATAGAAGTGAGAAAATATGAGTTACGAAAATTTAAAACCTAGAATGAATTTATATGTATGTGTGGAGATATATTAAGAATAATGTATTATTATATCTTTAAATTTACATGAATTAATCAACGAAAGAGATTAAGTAATGATGTACGTGAAATATTTATAAGGAAATAAATATCTAATGAAGAGATATTATAAGGTTAAAGAGAATGTGTATATGTAGATACATATATATACTTAGAGATGCGATATCTATATTTTAGTCAAACAAGATGAATGATTAATTAAATTAATCATGAATAATGGAAAAGACTTATTGAATGTAGTAAACTAAATAAAGATGTTTGAATAGACGTTGAATTAAATATCTAGCCTAATATATGAGAATATTAATTATTTATCGATGAAGTGAATATTTTATGACTTATGAAAAATATGAATATGATTGAATGAATATATATATATATATATATATATATATATATATATATATAATATGTATGAGTATATATTTATTTGTTTTATAAAGAGAAATGGAAAGAAAAGTATTGTAACTAAATTATATATTAGGTATAAGAATTTAATAACCTAAGGGTTATATTTATTTGAGATTCCTAGTATTTAAAATATATACTAGTCAACTAACCTAAGATATTTATTTTATTTATCTCAATCTATTATTATATTAAACCTAATTAAAACAAGTTTAATTGAGTTATATACTTAAACCTATATGAGTAATTAATTAAAATCCAAAGTAAGTGGACTAGAAACCTTAATTAAATAACAAGGGTAAAGTAAAAATTAGTGTGTTGGACTTATGTTAATATTCATGACCCAAATGAATTATGATTAATTACATATTCTAATATATTTTTTTAAAATAATTACAATAATGACACATCTATAAAATAATTACAAAAATATTACACTTCATCATATTTATTTACAATATTAATACAATTAAGAGTCCTTAATTTAAGGGATTAATATTAATGGGTTGACATGACAAATTAGTGTCCCTCTTAGAATCGGGTTGATTTTTTTTGAAACGCGTGATTGTAATAACTCGATATTTTCTATATAAATAAATAAGAAATTTTGTATATAAATTTTTATTATTATTATTTTAATGATGGGAATATGTGCCAGTTAAGGTGTAGGGATTTATGTGATAAATAAAATTTATTTATTACATGAATAATTTTAAATAATTTTATTTTAGAATTATTAATCATTATAAAATATATTCTTATAATAATTAATTTTATAGTAGAAATGTCTTTATTATTTATTTTCTATGAAAATATGATTTTTATATTATTTAAATAATATATGAAATGATTATTGAAATTATTATAATTACTATTTTATTATATGAATTTTAGTTCAGATTATTAAGTTAATTATTTTAACTTAATTAATAATGTTATATATGAAAGATAAATCAGATATGGAATCCAAACCCTAATTTTAGATTTTAAGCAATGAATAAGAATAATAATATTATATTAAATATAATATTATTTTTCAGTGCTATAAATATATACTATATGTACGTATTGATAATAGTTAGTCAATTATGGTGTATAATGTTAAAACCCTAATATTAATTTATTAAACCCTATTTTGAAACTCAAATGGGAGATTCAAGAATGTGTAGTAATCGTGTAATATGAATTATGTTGCATATTATAGAATTTCTGTTAATTAGGAAAAATCCTAATTAATATTTAAAAACCCTAATTTAAATTTAGAAACCCTAATTTACTAATTAGGAATTATAATTGCTAAAATTATAAACCCTAATTATTATTTTAGTAAATTGAATTGTTAATTTGGGAACCCTAATGATATTAAGGAACTCTAATTTTTTAAAACCCTAATTTTCTATTAAAAAACCCTAATTTTAATTAGTGTGCTTTAATTAAAATTTTATTAAATCTTAAATTTAATTTTTTAAACCCTAGAAATTAATTGGGAAACTTTAAGGTTTAAAATGTAGTGATTAAACCCTAGATTCAAGTATCATGGACAAGAATACCATTAAAATTGCTAACCAAATGACCATTATACCATTTTTGTCCCATTCTTGAATTATTGCTAACTAAATCTTGCCAAATCTTGGCAAGTCATCAACCTAGTCTAAGCTAGGGGCTAAGAAAACACCAGCTATCAGTCATTAATCATCCAAATACATTGCATACATGTTATACATATAAATTAAGAGAGAGAAAAAGTCACATTCATGCTCATTTGCTCTCAACCCTCATCCAAGACTCTCTCTCTCTAAAACCTCCGAAATTCCCTTGCTAGATCAGTCACAAAACAAACCCCACTATCACTTATATCAGATCAGAAGCTAAGAATTAATAACTTGTTCAAAGAAAGGTAAAAACCTAACTTATAATCTGATCTTGAAGGCCATGTTAGATGTTATGATTTTATGTTAAAACATGTTGTTTGTAGTATATATTGATGATCTGTGTAGCATCCCCAAATCCGGGTACCTTTTTATCACGAATCTGGTATACTAAATCCATAATTATTGCGGAAGATATAAACATAAATTGTTTATACATTAAACTTTTACAACATAAATCCCAAGGTCTAAAACCTTAACTTAATACATACCTTCAATATCTTAAAGGTTTATAATATCATTTGTATCAGAAAATTTAATAGTTCTAACTGCATCAAAAATTAATCTTGCACTTTGTCTTTGCTTCTATCTTTACTCGAGCTTTCATCTTAATCTGAAAATTTTTATCATGATATAGCAAGGGTGAGCATCAAATTTGCCCAGCAAGTTAAATTTATTTGAGGATATATCATGATTGAAAGAATATGAATAAAAGGCTAGCTACGTCCAACAATATAATTGTGAATTAGCAGGAATCAAATTTCATAATTGAATGATCAGGACGACATGAATAAATGTCAATAATGAATATGAATAATTCAACTGGAGCAGATGGTAATGAAGGTGATCAACCTTTCATACCTGTTGAACATATGTAACATGCACTAAGTGCGAATCAATAATCAGTATAGATGTGAATAATCCACAATAATTATTCACTAATATTCTTTGAAATATAACTCGAGTTTGAGTTAAGGAAACTTCTGCATAGTCGATTACCGCTACGCAATTTAATTTATTCTCTTTATTGAAAAGACCTATCAGGTATAAGATTGATCTTTCAATTAGCATATCATACTTTATTTCATAATATTATCTAACACTTAATCACATAGTCAAATATTAGATAATCTTAACACCCTATTCATTTACTTACTTATAATCTCATCACTTTATATTAACTTATCTAATCTTTACTCACAAAGTTAAGTATTAGACATCACACCTTAGTCTTAGTATTATCATTATACTGTTGATAATCTTACAACTTATACTTTATAAGTTTTCCTCTTTAGATGTTATCTTAGTAAGCTAGATAACATTTCAGTAAACTGAAATATTATTTCAGTAAAATGAATTACATTTCAGCATCTTGAAATCACTATTTCAGCAAACCAAAATCAGATTAGGAGACTAAATTCAATTTCAGCAACCTGAATTCAAAATCTTCAATTTCAACAACCTGAATTCACTATTCTTTTTCACGAAAATATCAAATCAACTTATTATTTTTCTATCTTTTGTCCAATCATATACACATGTATTCCATACACAAAAAATATTTTTCCGTAATTTTTCAACTCCCTTAATTATTTTTCAAAAATCAATTTTTAGTTAATTCCTTAAAAAATTAGCTACCTCGTGCTTAACTCCAGAAATTCCCATCTCTTGACATAATGTTATACATGTTAACGTGACCCTCCAGTTTAAATTTTGTGACCATCGGAGTTATAGAACTCCGGTTATAGCGATTTTCGTTGGAAAATCACAGAAATTGAAATGGTCATAACTTGCTCAATTTAAGTCAGAATGAGCTCATTTTTGGACACAACCTACTTTATCCCATATATTTTCATCCCCCAAAAGGCCGGATTTTATCTCGATAAATAAGTTGCCGAAACAGCCCTTTTAAAGTTTTGGGCAGAAGCTAAATTGCCATTTTGCAGTTTTTCGTCCTTTGTTAAAAATAGTCCATATGGAAATCTACAACTCATTTTTCAGTGATTCTACTTGGAGATGTTAGATAACATATAGATCTAACTTTAGGACTTGACCACACTCAAAAATTCAAAATATACTAGGAGATATGGTCATTTGAATTTCATGTTCCGTTTTCACAAAAATCTGATTTTTAACTCTTGGTGAGTTCTAAGAAAACTTTCATGTTTTCACATAATATCAACATAACTCATCATAATACTTAATAATACCTCATACACCCATGGATCTATCATGATGAATGATCTATTCCATCAAACAATCATCAAACACAAAATAAAATACAATCAAGGCTAAGAAAATTAGGATTTTCTACACTTTGAAAACCTAGCTTCACTTTTCTTGCTTTTGATCTAACTTTTGACACTTAAAATGGATAGATCCACACATAAAATACTCTAAATCATGTAGATCTAAGATTTTTGAGTTTTGAAACTTTAGATCTTTATTCCATCAAAATAACTTAAAAAGGATAACTTAGGTTTGGTTTTATACCTTTGATTTCTTGACATATCTTTTTCTTCCAAACTATGTGATGGATCTTGGATGGCATGGAAGATCAAAATCTCCTCTCTTTCTCCTGTTGGAGCTGCCGAATCCTCCCTTCTCTCACACACTCTCTCTCTTTAACTCTTGTTAGAATAATAAAAGAGATGAAAGAGAAAAATAAGATAGATTTTTATTTGTTTGGTAAATGTATATAGATATATTATATGTATCTATAGAAATTCCCAACACATCTCCCCTTCACTCTCTCTTTCTCAATCATTTAGTTGTTGCTTGCAAGCTTAGCCAAATGTGGTGGCTCCAAAAATAAGAAGACACCTAGCATAGTTGGTGAACTACTTTATAAACTAAAATAAGTTATTATCATTGCCTCACATGCATTACCAAGTTTGCTAGCAAAATTAAAGTGATTAGATTACCTAACATATACATCCATATCTTTTTTTTCTCTCTCTCATTATTCAAGATGTAACTTGCAAGCAACATCTAAAGTGTTGTCCAAATAAAAAGTTGACAACTCGTGAAGTTGTTCACCTACTAAATTTATCTCATCATTACATACCACTCCTTTTCTCACTCCACCAATTTTGGCCACATGTCCTCTTCATTCACCCATTTTATTTTTATTAGCTAGCTTAATTAATGACCATAATGCCCCTCCTTAAGTGGACTTTAATTGGTCCAAGCTTGGGCTCCCTTTTTATTTCTTTTTGGGCTTGCACGTTCTTATTCCTTTGTCTACTAATTAAAATGAGCTTGAGCTCCTCCACCAAATAAATTGGGTCATCACTAAACTTGCCCTTTATATTAAATATTGGGCTAGCTTAATAATTTAATTGTTCTTAAATTAATTAACTACAAATCTAATGCTTAAATAAACACTTGGGCTACAAATTAATTCTTTGAGCCTAAAAATCAAATTAGTTCTATACTTATTAACTTTTTATCCATTCCCCATTATTTAATTAGGGTTCCCTTACACACATTAGTAAGTTAATTTCTTACTCATACACACTTATTTTTTTAACCCAATTAGATTTGCTTTAATTAGGTTATAAAATTAATTAATTGAGATGTATAAAATAAATCTTTTAATGTTAGTATATATATTTATATACTAATATTCTCCCATATTATAACCTCTTAGGTTATTTACTTATCACACCTAATATATATATATATTAGGTTACATAACTTAATTCTTAATTCACTCACTCACATATTCATACAAAATAAATTATTAAATTGAGACATGGTCCACAATTCCTAGATTAGGTCACTAGTATATAATTAAAATACTAGAACCACATACATATAATCTTATGACTCATACACTAAACATATACTTCATTATCAGACTATCACTTATAGTCTACCAAATCATTCAAGTTCTTATCCAAAAATTTTGAAATCCTTAAAATTCGTTTACAGAAACGTCAAATCCATACACTCATTTTCTGTCTAGGTCTATTATTTAACCTTATTCAATCTTTTAAGATTTTATAGAATTGTCCAAATTTTTGGGTTGTCACATTCACCCCTTCTTCTAAGAATTTCGTCCCCGAAATTTACCTTACACCTTATACCATGCACCATACACCATTCATACACAGCATCACATGCTACCCAATACACCACTTACGAGAGTAAAAATTTTCAAATTGTGCTGAGGGGTCATATAGACCATGAACGATTGAGGTTTATAGGTATTACTACCTGCTACCTATTTCAATTAAGAAAAAGGTACTCTACCCCTTACAAAGGTTAACAGTATGTTTACAATCACGAAGAAGGTAAACTACCATTGCTAGTACTTTAGGTGATTAGCCTATCGTACTTTTACGTCATGCATAACGTATCAATCATGTCTAGCGAATATTTACGCTATTAGATTGGATTATTTTATCCAAACAACATAGTTCACCTCAGTCTTATCATTGGATTCCGCACCAAAACAATTTGGTTCGGGAAAATTTTCAAAGAACGCTAAGAATTTTCATAAACGTTGGTCTAGCCGAATCAAATAGTTTAGACCCATATCAATAATCAATTTCAAACGATATACGAATGTGTATAGCCAAACGCCGTTGGCAAATTTAAAATGTTGAAAATTAGTTTTAAAAAAATGATGTCATGATGTCGTACTGTATTAACAGCCCGTTTGAGGATGCCGTCATCGAGTGACTTTGTCATAATACATCATATAATAGTGGGACAACGATAATCAGATCGAATTCAACACTAAGTATTCCTGTATTTACAACTCCATCAATTTTTTATCATATCTGCACCAGGTTACATGGTACATAAGTGATAAATAAAAATATATTTTGATATTTCAAATTATTATCGTCTAGCCGAAACAAGTAGCATAGACTATTCTTTAAACCGTTCAAAAATCATTACAAATCTGTTTTATCATCTCAACAGGTAACGAGGTGTCGGTGGCCCAAAGTCCATGCATACACAAGGGTCACCAGGAGTTGAGAATAAAAATTCATTTTCAAAAAGGCACATAGTGCGTTTTTAGCTTGATGTCAATAACTTTGAAGTCTAGCATATCTAGAAGATTTGGAATACCTATGCTTCCACCATCAACTTAACTTCCTCTAATGATCCATTTCTTAATAAATCTATCTATTTCTATCATCCTCAATGTTCCATTCACCACATAACTATACCCAGTTCGTCAAACTTACCACACATTATGAGTTCAGGAACTTTCCACAATCATATAAGTTTAAGAACTTGTCCTAGTCAGACCTTTGGCGTCCATTCGCTGAGGGTTCATAAACATTTTATATAATTATGAGTCACGAACGTACCATAAGTATGAGTTTTAAGAACTCGTACTTAACCTTATATTCTCTAACTATACCCTACCTATCTGTTGTACACCTGAGAAAAGAATCACCTTCTCAACAGATATATAGCAAATAGCGCGACACAGACATTTCAGTGATTATCAGTATCAGAAACTAAGTGGTTGTCAAACCAAACTCGGCCACTAATCAACATAGGAAGCTCAGCGAACAATTCCCCGCCCATACAAAAAATTGGTCAACCTAACCACTATATCGACCAGAAAGCTAAGTGATTCTAAAACAAGTACAAATTCCCCGCCCATACAAGGAATCATACAACTCAGCTGCTGACCTGAGTCCTCAGTTGAAATCCCACACAATTTTAACTTTCACTTTTCTTAATACAAATTTTCTTTAATCCGTATCTTAAAATTTACCACTCTTTTACGAGTTTACATAGTATCATTTCATAGTACCTTCTCTTTATAGCATCAAGCTATATCATTCCAATATTTTAACATATCATATGTTATTAATTTGATCACGTCGTGATCTTATTTTGTAATCATTTCTCCTTATACTCATGATCGTTTTATTTTACGATCTTCTTATTCTTCTCTTTAATCATATTATATTATGATTTTATTAACACTTTTCATCTTATAGACACAGTCTATTTATAATCACTTTTCATTTTTATTACTAGAGTTAGGTAACTCCAGATTCTTACCCTTATAGCATTTCAAGATTCTTCTTTGAATCTTATTTATCTTCATCTTTACTTTAATGATGAATTTCCCAAATTCATCTCTTATCACTTAAACTCGATCTGAGTTTATTCCTTATCATCTCCGCGGTTATAGCCTAAGGTACACCAACCTAAGGTTTCTAACCTACGACTTTGATACAAACTGTGACACTCATGGTGCTTCCAACCATAGCACCTCACAAGGGTACCTATCAACTTGCCACCGACTCGCTCGGCGTCCCCTACGGAAAGTCTGGCTTCGGTGCCTTCCCTTAAAGGGATGTCACCAGATAAAGGCTCAGGGCTCTTTGAAAATTCATGCTTATGGCTCTGATACCAACTGTAGCATCCCCAAATCCGGGTAACTTTTTACCACGAATCTGGTATACTAAATCCATAATTATTGCGGAAGATATAAACATAAATTGTTTATACATTAAACTTTTACAACATAAATCCAAAGGTCTACAACCTTAACTTAATACATACCTTCAATATCTTAAAGGTTTACAATATCATTTGTATCAGAAAATTTAATAGTTCTAACTGCATCAAAAATTAATCTTGCACTTTGTCTTTGCTTCTATCTTTACTCGAGCTTTCATCTTAATCTAAATTTTTTTATCATGATATAGCAAGGGTGAGCATCAAATTTGCCCAGCAAGTTAAATTTATTTGAGGATATATCATGATTGAAAGAATATGAATAAAAGGTTAGCTACGTCCAACAATATAATTGTGAACTAACAGGAATCAAATTTCATAATTGAATGATCAGGACGACATGAATAAATGTCAATAATGAATATGAATAATTCAACTGGAGCAGATGGTAATGAAGGTGATCAACCTTTCATACATGATGAACATATGTAACATGCACTAAGTGCGAATCAATAATCAGTATAGATGTGAATAATCCACAATAATTATTCACTAATATGCTTTGAAATATAACTCGAGTTTGAGTTAAGGAAACTTGCCTACATAGTCGATTACTGCTACGCAATTTAATTTATTCTCTTTATTGAAAAGACCTATCAGGTATAAGATTGATCTTTCAATTAGCATATCATACTTTATTTCATAATACTATCTAACACTTAATCACATAGTCAAATATTAGATAATCTTAACACCCTATTCATTTACTTACTTATAATCTCATCACCTTATATTAACTTATCTAATCTTTACTCACAAAGTTAAGTATTAGACATCACACCTTAGTCTTAGAATTATCATTATACTGTTGATAATCTTACAACTTATATTTTATAAGTTTTCCCCTTTAGATGTTATCTTAGTAAGCTAGATAACCTTTCAGTAAATTGAAATATCATTTCAGTAAAATGAATTACATTTCAGCATCCTGAAATCACTATTTCAGCAAACCAAAAGCAGATTAGCAGACTAAATTCAATTTCAGCAACCTGAATTCAAAATCTTCAATTTCAGCAACCTGAATTCACTATTCTTTTTCACGAAAATATCAAATCAACTTATTATTTTTCTATCTTTTGTCCAATCATATACACATGTATTCTATACACAAAAAATATTTTTCCGTAATTTTTCAACTCCCTTAAGTATTTTTCAAAAATCAATTTCTAGATAATTCCTTAAGAAATTAGCTACCTCGTGCTTAACTCCAGAAATTCCCATCTCTTGACAAAATGTTATACATGTTAATGTGACCCTCCAGTTTAAATTTTGTGACCATCGGAGTTATAGAACTCCGGTTATAGCGATTTTTGTTGGAAAATCACAGAAATTGAAATGGTCATAACTTGCTCAATTTAAGTCAGAATGAGCTCATTTTTGGACACAACCTACTTTATCCCATATATTTGCATCCCCCAAAAGGCCGGATTTTATCTCGATAAATAAGTTGCCGAAACAGCCCTTTTAAAGTTTTCGGCAGAAGCTAAATTGCAATTTTGCAGTTTTTCGTCCTTTGCTAAAAATAGTCCATACGGAAATCTACAACTCCTTTTTCAGTGCTTCCACTTGGAGATGTTAGATAACATATAGATCTAACTCTAGGACTTGACCACACTCAAAAATTCGAAATATACTAGGAGATATGGTCATTTGAATTTCATGTTCCATTTTCACAAAAATCTGATTTTTAACTCTTGGTGAGTTCTAAGAAAACTTTCATGTTTTCACATAATATCAACATAACTCATCATAATACTTAATAATACCTCATACACCCATGGATCTATCGTGATGAATGATCTATTCCATCAAACAATCATCAAACACAAAATAAAATACAATCAAGGCTAAGAAAATTAGGATTTTCTACACTTTGAAAACCTAGCTTCACTTTTCTTGCTTTTGATCTAACTTTTGACACTTAAAATGGATAGATCCACACATAAAATACTCTACATCATGTAGATCTAAGATTTTTGAGTTTTGAAACTTTAGATCTTTATTCCATCAAAATAACTTAAAAAGGATAACTTAGGTTTGGTTTTATACCTTTGATTTCTTGACATATCTTTTTCTTCCAAACTATGTGATGGATCTTGGATGGCATGGAAGATCAAAATTTCCTCTCTTTCTCCTCTTGGAGCTGCTGAATCCTCCCTTCTCTCACACACTCTCTCTCTTTAACTCTTGTTAGAATAATAAAAGAGATGAAAGAGAAAAATAAGATAGATTTTTATTTGTTTGGTAAATGTATATAGATATATTATATGTATCTATAGAAATTCCCAACACATCTCCCCTTCACTCTCTCTTTCTCAATCATTTAGTTGTTGCTTGCAAGCTTAGCCAAATGTGGTGGCTCCAAAAATAAGAAGACACCTAGCATAGTTGGTGAACTACTTTATAAACTAAAATAAGTTATCATCATTGCCTCACATGCATTACCAAGTTTGCTAGCAAAATTAAAGTGATTAGATTACTTAACATATCCATCCATATCTTGCTTTTCTCTCTCTCATTATTCAAGATGTAACTTGCAAGCAACATCTAAAGTGTTGTCCAAATAAAAAGTTGACAACTCATGAAGTTGTTCACCTACTAAAGTTATCTCATCATTACATACCACTCATTTTCCCACTCCACCAATTTTGGCCACATGTCCTCTTCATTCACCCATTTTATTTTTATTAGCTAGCTTAATTAATAACCATAATGCCCCTCCTTAAGTGGACTTTAATTGGGCCAAGCTTGGGCTCCCTTTTTATTTCTTTTTGGGCTTGCACGTTCTTATTCCTTTGTCTACTAATTAAAATGAGCTTGAGCTCCTCTACCAAATAAATTGGGTCATCATTAAACTTGCCCTTTATATTAAATATTGGGCTAGCTTAATAATTTAATTGTTTTTAAATTAATTAACTACAAATCTAATGCTTAAATAAACACTTGGGCTACAAATTAATTCTTTGAGCCTAAAAATCAACTTAGTTCTATACTTATTAACTTTTTATTCATTCCCCATTATTTAATTAGGGTTCCCTTACACACATTAGTAAGTTAATTTCTTACTCATACACACTTATTTTCTTAACTCAATTAGACTTGCTTTAGTTAGGTTATAAAATTAATTAATTGAGATGTATAAAATAAATATTTTAATGTTAGTATATATATTTATATACTAATATTCTCCCATATTATAACCTCTTAGGTTATTTACTTATCACACCTAATATATATATTAGGTTACATAACTTAATTTTTAATTCACTTACTCACATATTCATACAAAATAAATTATTAAATTGAGACATGGTCCACAATTCCTAGATTAGGTCACTAGTATATAATTAAAATACTAGAACCACATATATATAATCTTATGACTCATACACTAAACATATACCTCATTATCAGATTATCACTTATAGTCTACCAAATCATTCAAGTTCTTATCCAAAAATTTTGAAATCCTTAAAATTCGTTTACAGAAACGTCAAATCCATACACTCATTTTCTGTCTAGGTCTATTATTTAACCTTATTCAATCTTTTAAGATTTTATAGAATTGTCCAAATTTTTGGGTTGTCACAATCTGGGTTGCTAGATGTTAGATCTATAACATCTAGAGGCTTGGATTTGAAGTTTCTAAAAATCTGGAAAATTTTTATATTATATCTGACAAGCAAAAGTCAGAGGCTGTAGATCTCTCCCTATTAATGATTTGTGGTGTTTTATGTTTTAGATATGTAGTATGACATGTGGTTTTTGATCTAGATCTGGAATCAGGCCTAGATCTTGTCCAGATTGCAAGTTATGGGTGGTCAAAACCCGTTGACCGACCATGACTTTGCAAATCTGGGTAACCTAGATGTTACCCAGAAAGTTCTGACAAGATGTTTAGGGGCACAAATCTTTCAGTTGTTTGATTATTTGTTATGGTTGTTGTATCTAATCTGTAATATGTTATATAGACTGCATGCTAAGGCCTTTAGAACACATAAAAATCTCAAACTGACTGGATTCAGTGGTCGGTCAAAGCAGCTTGGTCGAACACAGTTCATGTTTTCTGGGTAACCTTGAAAACTGATGAACATGTGTTCTGACATGGGTTGACCGGCGCAGATCTTGTTGTTGTAATGTTGTTAGATGGGTTTTATGTAATGGATCTCTACCCTGACATGTGGACTACAAGCTTGAACTGTTAGAACACCATAACATCAAACCGAACTCGATTAAATCAAGGCACAAAGTAGCTATCAGGCACTGCATGCGTTTCTAGGTAACCCAGAAAACCCAATGAGGGTTTGACAACCACTTTGTAGCCTTATAACTTGCATTTGTAATGTTGTTTGACCTTGTTAGTTGTAGTTACATGTAGTGTTACATTAACACTAAAAGATCAAAGTAATAGCATGCCCAGAAACATTACAGGTTACGATTTAAACTTGGTCAAACTAGCTAACTCGAAACTGGCGTATGAATGTCTGTGTTTGCTGAAGAACACCTATAGTGATAGTTTTGTCACTACAGGTACCTTTAGCGACAGATAAATTAGAAAATTAATTATTTTATTAAATAATTAGAGAAAATTAGTTTTAAATTATAAAAAATACATAACAAATTACTAAAAATTATTTTAAAGCATAAAAATTTAGTTTTTATTATTTTGAATATATTTCATAAATATTTAATATTTTTGAAACATTAAAGGCATTTAATTTATTTAATTTTTATATTAAATAAATTATTTAAAAATGATTTTAATACTTGAAAAATTATTTAAAATTATATTATGGTATAAGAAAATATTTTAAATTATTTTTAATGACCTTTAATATTTTGTGATGAATTTCATTAATTAATTAATATTAATGATAATTAAACTATTTAATAAATGTATTAAATAAATTTTGAAAAATAGATTTAATGATTTAAAAATCATATAAAAATGATTTAAAGGTTATAAAAATATTTTATGTTATAAAATATAACTTTTGATATTGTAGATACTCAAAATTTTCTGCACACCTGTTACTGACATTGTAGGAGGGCAGATTCGTCTTTTAGACATAACCCTGGAAGACAGCTCACATCCAGTCCAGATACTACCGGAAGCTCAGTCTCAACCCCGGAACACACACCGGGAACCCCAGCGATAACCCCGAGGCTTGCAGTTTCAATACCAGAAATTCCACCAGAGAAGACCGATTCATCCCGGAGATAACCCCGAGATATTCAGTCTCAGTCCCAACAATGGGAATAGCAGATTCCAACCTTGGAGATAACCCCAAGGAAGGCAGCTGCAGTTCCGGAGATAACCCCGGAAATGCTTGTTTCAAATGCATGCAATCAGCTTCAACCTCGGTGCTTACACCGAGGCACTCAGTACAAGACTTGACAATAACACCAAGAAGACAGGCACACCTCCGAGATGACACTTAGGACCTTCAACACTTGCAGCAGTCCAATCTCAGAGATAATCCTGAGCAACGTCTGCTTTATCAGCCCAAACTAGAGATAACCCCGGTGAGGGGCAAAGTCGTCATCTTGCCAACTTGACGCCACATCACGCCGTCTCAACATTTCAGACATACATTTCTACACAGCAATTTCCCACAAGACCCAAGGAAAACCAATCCTGAGTGACTATTACGTAGGGTAACGGATAGAATTTGAAGCTTGAAGACCAGAGGGCATCGTCCCATTTTCCTGACTTCGTACAACCTCTAATCCCATGTCATTGCTTAACTCTCGACAACGGCGGTCCGAAATAGGTCTTACATACCTCAGTCGGATGCTAGGATTGTAATTCTGAAAGTTCGTTGCACGCGTGCACGTACTTTGAGACTGCGGGACCCGCGAAGCCCGGGGCACCCCGGGCAGCCGCAGGTACACCTGCGGCTCCCCCTCTATAAATAGAGGGCTTGGGGTGGCCATTTTGAAAGAAAAAAGGCGAGGAAACCTTGTCTAATTTGCTCTGTACACACCCCAAATTGAGTGCTTTCTCATTTTAAACACTTGTAAGCTCATATATAGCTACTTTTTACCGGCGGGAGCCGAGTGTTCATCCATTTCAAGTTATTGAAGTCTTCTTTGGCAGCCCACTGTAAGCCTTCTTACACATTTTAAAGCCTTCATCTTTGCACACACTATTCTTCACATTGAGAGTCATGTTGCGTGTGTATGCCCGGACTTCGGTCCGTGGTTTCATTTCAATTTGTATATATATATATACTTATATTTATATATTTATATATATGGACTAATATTATCGAGTTATGCCTCGATTGAGCCTAGACTTATGTCTGGAGCGTTTAATTGCTTTCATATATATATATATATATATATATATATATATATATATATATATATGAACTGTGTGTCAAACTCTGTTCAATGAGCTTAGACTTACGTCTGGTGCGTTTAATTACTTTATATATATATATATATATATATATATATATATATATATATATATGAACTGTTGTCGGACTTTGTTCGATGAGCCTGAATTTTACATCCGGCGCGTTTATATGCTTATATATATATATATATATATATATATTTACATTTCGTCCCGCTTGGAGTTCACTTCGTGGCGGTTGACTGTTTTTTTAGCTTTCTATACATTTCGTCTCGCCTGGAGGTTCCTCCGTGGCGGTTGATTGCTTTTACAACTTTATTTATATTTTCGATCCCCCATGGAGGTGCTTCGTGATGGTCGATATATATATATATATATATATATATATATATATATATATATATATATATATATATTTACAGCTTTTATATATATATATATACCTGCTTACTGCGTTTATATCAATTGCGGCATCATGTGAGCCTAAGAATCATGTGATCACAGATTCAGTCTCTTGAATCTAGATTCGGTTCCCGTGATGGACCTTTTCAGCTGTAAGCAGCTTGTAAATTTATTCTCGGTGTTCGGATTTTCTCCGATGGTTTCCATGCCCATGAGGAGTTCGGCACTGCTTTGTACATTATTTTCTCAAAGATGCTTCGCATCTCGAAAATAAAAGCAATCAAGCCAAACATTTAATAATAAAATAGAAGTGTAAAAGGCCTCAATTACTATTGAGCACAGGGTTTGAAAAACTTCTTTTTACAAAACATCACTGTTATATCTTGTTAAAGCTAATTTTTTACATAAATTCAAACCCTATGTATATAGGTGCGAACGAGGCCTCGTACTACTTCCAAATAACAGCATATTGACCCCCCCCCACACACACACACACACACATTCATATAACAATTTCTTGAAAAGTGGCGGTCACTGTGGTAACACAGATGTCGGGGGGTGCCTAAAACCTTCTTTCCGTATAAGCAAGTCCCCGGACCCTAATGAATCTCGGTTTCACAGACCCGTTTAGCAGTGTCGCATCACTGGGTTAATGTGCAAACTTTTTTCGGTTGTGTTGGTACAACTAGTTAAAAAACTAACTGGCGACTCTTATAGTCCAATCATCGACATTATACATGTCGGACCTTTTTCACTTATTTTTTCAAACAAATCTCACCTAACATGAGAACACAAAAGAACAAGAATAGAAAAGGGACAGATAAAAATCCCGACGTCGACAGGTGGCGACTCTGCTGGGGACTCCAGTAAGAGGACTTAAGTCGCTGTGACAAGCTTTTGAAAACTGCTATATGCTTGTGTGTGAATGTTGCATTTACATTTATGAAGAATGTGTACGAATGCATTTTTTTTACTGCACTGCAATATATCTATCTGTGATATTAGTGCTTCGCATATTTCATCATTTTCATAAACGGAGAGACACGTTGTATGTGAATGTATGTTGTGTGGTTCCTCCACCAGGAGGTTGTCCTGTCGGTATTTGATTACTGGACTCGTAGGAAGACTAATTCCAACGAGACTCAGGAAAGGCACCACCCAAATTCGCTCCAGTTAAAAGACCAGATTAACTTCCCGTTGAGTAAATTGCGATGATTTGGGAACCTTCATGCCAAAAACCCGCTAGAGAAACCTAAGATAGGTCAGCCTCTGATAAACCAAACGCGGAGGAAAGTCTCTTCATGCTTTCTCATTTCAAATTACTCGTAAAGTCAATTACTTGTAATTTACATTTCATATTCATCTCCATATAATGAGAAATATGAAGAAATATGTGCATGTACATATTAACATGCTATCCTGTATTACAAACAGCTAACATCCGTTTTGCAAGATCATAATCCTAAATCGGACATATCACATAGCATGCAAACATTTACACAATCCCTAAAACTAAACTTTTCAAGTTTTGTCGCAGGGAAACATTCAGACCTATTACGCGGTCAAAGTCGAAAAAGGCCACAGGCCTACAGCCAATCATGTCTTCATCTGACCAATCTAATCCAGTTTTTCATGAAAAATTTGACAGATTAAGTAAACAAATTACAGATTTGGATGCTCTACTTAAAGAACTACATCAATCTACTCAAGTCCAAAGATACCCATACATGCTGAATCCTCTGCACAAGGAGGAACTCAAGGTTCTGATAAAGCCATTACAGTACTGAACTACAGTTGGATACGACCAACAAAAGTTATGATGCCACCCATCTCATAGGAGATCCAGACACCGGTGACATCAGAAAGAAAGTTCTTCAAATGGAAGAAACCCTTTGTTATATAAAAGGAATTGGAGCACACGGGAGTGTCTCCTATGTCGATCTTTATATATTCCCTGGGGTGCATTATCCAAAAAATTTCAAAACTCCTGACTTTGAAAAGTATGATGGGTTAGGAGATCCTTACACACATTTGAAGGTGTTCATTAGAGAACTTGGATCTTATGGACAGGACAAGAAGCTCAGAATGCAACTATTCCAAAAGAGTATGACTGGAGAAGCCCGTTCATGGTATACCAGATTAGACAACTCAAAGGTCCATAGCTGGGAAGAGCTAGCTCACGCCTTCCTCACATAATACAGTTTCCAGTCTCAGATGGCTCTTGACAGGTACCAAATTACCAAGGTCAAGAAACAGTCCAATGAGTCTTTCAGAGAGTATGCTCAAAGGTGGAGGCACCTTGCTGCTCAAGTGATTCCTTCTATGACAGAGTCAGAAATGGCCATGACCTTTATAGACATACAAGAAGCTCCTTTCTATAAAAGAGTCTTAGCTGGCATTGGTAAACCATTTTCTGAAATGATCAAACATGGAGAAATGGCTGAGATGGGATTGAAGTCAGGAAATATTCAAGACCTAGCCGCTCTCAAAGCTGTTACTGAGCACAGGGTGTTTCCCTGATACTACAGGGTCAGAAAGGCAATCAGAATATGCCTATCCAACGGAGAAATTACACTCCTTTTCAATCGCAATCTTCAAACCCTCCAATGCCAAAAGGGGGAGAAGTCAAATGCCCTCGAGTGTTCACACCCCTAGGGGATTCACTCGAGAACATTTTAAATCTTCTGACCACTCAAAAGAAAATCATGCATCTTCTTCCATCAGCCAGCCCTAATGGGAGGGGTTTCAATGCTGCTCGAAAATGTGCTTATCATGCCGGGGCACTTGGACTGATACTCAAGATTGTTGGGCCTTGAAACACAAGATCCAAGATTTGATAGACAACGGTGAGATAGTGGTCACCAAACCAGATCAACCTCATGTACAAGACAATCCTCTTCCTCCACACAAAGAGGAAGAGGTCAATATGATTAACTGGAGCAATGGACAGAGTTCCAATCTTAACTGTGAAGCATCCCAGATCATCAAAGATGGTGTTGACAAATGGGATTATGCAAAGTTCCAGTTTACAATGGAACGGAAGATTAAAGCTCTTTGTAAGCAAATTGAGCAATTGGCAGAACTGGTGACCTATCAGCATCAAGTCACATGCCAATTAATTAGCCAGGAGCATGTTAGTCTCATCCCCTTGGTTATGAATACTCCATCGTCACCTTCAAAATATGAAATATCAGAGAACAAAGTGACGAAGAGAGCGACTGCCAAAGCCCGTCGGGATTTTGCCAATAGAAGGTAATTTACATACCTGGGCCAACCTATAGAGGAGATACTTCAGATGCTAATCAATGAAGAAAGAATCACTTCCTTTCCACCTCCAATTAATCCCCGTTCAGGACGGTTCAATCCTGATAGAGTATGTCAGTATCACTCCCATTCTCACGGACACAACACAAAAGAATGCTGGGCACTCCGCCACCTTATTCAGAACTTAATTGATAGCGGTGTCTTGCAACTGACAGACAATGATACTGTGCTATTTGAGAGTGAAAATGCCTATCCCACTAAATGGAAGGGACTGGTAGCAGTTATATCAACTGAGAATGATGGGACTGTTAAACCACTTTGTCGACGTCGGAATTTTTAATTGTCCCTTTCCGTTACTTGTTCTTTGGTGTTCTCATTTTAGGTAAGATTTGTTTGAAAAAACAAGTGAAAAAGGTCCGACATGTATAATGTCGACGATTGGACTATAAGAGTCGCCAGTTGATTTTTTAAATGGTTGTACCAACACAACCGAGAAAAAGTTTGCACATTAACCCAGTGATGTGACACTACTAAACGGGTCGGTAAAACCGAGATTCATTAGGGTCTGGGGACTTGGTTATGCGGGGGAAAGGTGTTAGGCACCTCCCGACATCCGTGTTACCACGGTGACCACCTCTTTTCAAGAAACTATTATCTGAATATGTGTGTGTATGGGTCAATGTGCTGTTATTTGGAAGTAGTGCGAGGCCTCGTTCGCACCTATATACACAGGGTTTGAATTTATGTAAAAATTTAATTTTAGCAGGATATGGCAGTGATGTTTTATAAAAGAAGTTTTTCAAACTCTGATGCTCAATAGTAATTGAGACCTTTTACACTCCCATTTTATTCCGTATTCGGCTGGATTGATTTTATTTGACAGATGCGATGCATTTGTATGAAAATAATATACAAAAGGTGCTGAATTCCTCGTGGGTATGAAAACCATCTGAGAAAATCCAAACATCACAGATATAATTTACAAGCTACTTACAGCTAAAAATATCCATCACGGGAACTGAATCTAGATCCAATGGGATGAATCTGTGATCACATGATTCCTAGGCTCACATGATGCCGCAAATGATATAAACGCAGTAAGCAAATATATATATATATAAAAGCTGTAAATATATATTTACAGACATGATCACCAACCACGAAGTACCTCCATGGGGGATCGAAAATATAAATAAAGCTGTAAAAGCTATCAACCGCCACGGAGGAAACTCCAGGCGGGACGAAATGTACAGAAAGCTGTAAAAACGATCAACCACCACGAAGTAAACTCTAGGTGGGACAAAATGTATATAAAGCTGTAAAAACGGTCAACCACCACGACGTAAACTCCAGGTGCGACGAAATGTAAATATATATATATATATATATATATATATATATATATATATATATATATATATATATATATATATATATATAAGCATATAAACGCACCGGATGTAAAATCCAGGCTCATCGAACAGAGTTCGACCACAGTTAATATATATAAGTATATATATATTAAAGCACGTAAACGCTCCGGACGTAAAATTCAGGCTCATCGAACAGAGTTCGACCACATATAATATATATAAGTGTATATATATATATATATATATATATATTAAAGCATGTAAACGCTCCGGATGTAAAATCCAGGCTCATCGAACAGAGTTCGACCACAGATAATATATATAAGTATATATATATTAAAGCAGGTAAACGCTCCAGGCCGAATTCTAGGCTTATCGGACAGAGTTCAACACGCAGTTCATATATATAAATATATATAGGAAATCAAATAAACGCTCCAGACCGAAGTCTAGGCTCAATCAAGGTATAACTTGATAATGTTAGTCAATATATATATATAAATATATATATATAATATATATATAAACTGGAATGAAAACACGGATCGAAGTTCGGGCAAAAGCAAGCAACACGACTCTCAACGTGTAGAAGGGTGTGTGCAAAAAAGTGAAGAGAAAGACTCTAAAGTGTGTGAGAAGGCTTACAGTGGGCTGCCAAAGAAGACTTCTATATCTTTAGAGTGAGTAAACACTGACTTTTGTAGGTACAAAAGGGCTATATATGAGCTCACAGGTGTTTAAAAGGGAAAAGTACACTGCCTGGGATGAGTGCAGAGCAAATTGGGCAGGGCTTCCTCGCCGTTTTCTCTTGGAAAATGGCCACCCCAAGCCCTCTATTTATAGTGGGTGGAGCCGCAGGTGTACCTGCGGCTGAACCGCAGGTGTACCAGAGGTAACCCGGGTGGGCCCAGGTTTTTTAGCTTGGGTCGTCTCGAAGTACGTGCACTCGGGCACTGTAATGTCTACTCGAACTTTCAAAAGTGCAATCTGGGCATCCGTTTGAGGTATACAGGACCTATTTCGAACCGCCGTTGTCGAGAGTTGTACGATGGCATGGTATTAGAGTTTGTGCTAAGTCATTGAAGATGGGACGGTGCCCTCCGGTCTTCAAGCTTCAACTTTCATCCGTTACCCCGCACAATAGTCACTCGGGATTGATTAGTCTTGTGGGACATTATTGCATAGCTATGTTGAGACGACGTGGCATGACATCGTGTTGGTCAGATGACGATGTTGCCCCTCACCGGTGTTATCGTCGGATTGGGCTGATAAAGCAGACGTTGCTCAGCTTCGCTGAGATTGGACTGCTGTAATTTGTTGAAGGTTCTCATTGTCATCTTTGAGGTGTGTTTGTCTTCCCGATGTTATAGCCGGGCTGGTACAGTGGATCTCGTTGTGAGCGCCGAGATTGAAGCTGGTTGCATTTATAACAAGAATTTCCGGGGTTATCGCCGAAATTGCATTCCTTGGGGTTATCACCAAGGTTAGTGGCTATTCCCATGGTTGGGACTGAGACTGGATACCTCGGGGTTATCTCCGAGATTAATCGGTCTTCTCCAGTGTGTGTTCCGGTATTATATCTGCATGCCTCGGGGTTATCTCCGAGATTATTACTCCCAGATTGCGATCCGGGGTTGATGCTGAACTTCCGATAGTATCCGGCATGGATATGGATCGTCTTTCAGGATTCCCTCTTAAAAGACGAATCTGCTCTCCTACAATATTAGTGACAGGTGTACAGAAAATTTCGAGTGTCTACAGATGCCCCTCTTTATCATACTCATGCATGGCGATGCATGGGTAGGATAAAGAATCCTAGACACTTGAAATGCAACAACATAAACATGATATCATGTGAATCAACATGATGCAAATGTATGATGCATGTGTACGGGGTTGTAGCCCAACACGCTAGGGATGATTGCTGGCTCTCTGTTACTTCAACTGGGGGTTGGCAACAATGATCAAATTTGATGTGTATGTTAGGACGTTGATGTTGGAGTTATCACCAACTTCTTGGATAATGACTTGATCCTGTAGATGTACCTCTCTTGTGTAAGAGATCTCTGGGGATAAAGCTTGATCTACTTGAGGATGTGTATAACATATTACATCATCTATCCTTTTTGACGACATTGACCTCTCCTGGTTAGTATCACCAGAATATGCCAAGATTCTGTTGGGTTAAATGCCAACAGCAAATGCTGTCAGTGATGCCTGACCTTCGTTGACGTGTACTTCACCAATATGTGCATCAACGGCTGAAAAATCTTGTAGGATATACTGTCAAGGCTGCTTGACCTCCGCTGTCGTGAAGATCACCGGAACATTGCGTTGTGACCCCCGCCGGGGATCTGAGTGGTTGGATGTGAAAACCTTGAATAGCTCCAAAGCTCTGATAGGTTTAAATCACTATCGGCTGTAATAATGTCAAGGCTGCTTGACCTTCGTTGATTTGTGTGTCAACGGATAAGCATGCATTGTAACCCCCGCCGGGGATTCCACGTTGTAACCCCCGTCGGGGATTACTGGGGAGTGATGAATATAAACGTACGCAATGATTGGAAAACTTTCCATGCTTCAATGGGTTTACTTGCCATCGGCTAAAATAATGTCAAGGCTGCTTGACCTTCGTTGATTTATGTGTCAATGGATGAGCATGCGTTGTAACCCCCGCGGGGGATTCCACGTTGTAACTCCCGTCGGGGATTAACTTGTGTGAAAAGATTGGGGTGACAACCTTACGCTGACGGCATCGGACCTCTGTACGGTATTACTGCATGTGGTATGCAAAGACTTGAATCATCGGTTTAGTAAACCCTGTGTTCGGTCGAATACCAATGGATGAAAAGAAAGCCACAGTTGGATCCAGAAAAACTAAGGTTTCAGGCTATTCTGCTCAATCGTGTAGAGTTTTTTATCCCTGATTTGGCCTTTTCAGCTTGTAAGAACTACTTTGTAACTCGAACTGGACCGAGTCGGAGGGATGGGACCCGCATGGGGGTGCCGCAGGTGCACCTGCTGCAGCCGTAGATGGGACTGCGGCCAACCGTGGATGATATAATCCAGCAAGTTGGTCTCACAAGACACTTTCAACTTGTTGCGTGAAGGAAAATACGTGAGCCTCTTTCAGATATGCTGAGTTTGGGCTGTTTTATGCAAATTTTGTCACCGTACGAGTGTTCTACACTATCCTGGTAACATATGCCTGTATTTTCTCTTATTTCTGTCCGTTGGATTTTGAGTTATCGCATGAGATGCATCTAAACACATAGTAGTGATTATGTATGCACAAATGACTAGATAAAAAATATTCAACATTGTAAGACCCCAACTTATTAATGAATAAAATCAAATTTTCTCTAAATATTATTGTGAATAATAAGGGGTTAATTTGATATAATACTTTGGTTATGGGTGAAATGTGCAAATTTTGCAAAATATGCAAGTGGTTATAAAATATTTATTTTTGGTCGGTGAATATTCGGTTGGTCGTGGAATATTCTTGCTGTCGGGGAATATTCGTACGACGACGCAGCCTTGTGTGGGCCCCATAACGGAAAGCGATTGGATGAAGAAAACGACAAGTATAAGTTGTTTATAAATAACGGCGTAGTTGTTACCGTTAATACTGTTGGAATACCCGGTGGTTAAAATACAGTAGCACACGGTATTGCACCAATTATTGATTCTTACGTAAGAAGGCACTACTCAATAATTGTTACAGTAGTTATTATTCAATATTTTATTTTATTGATTCAATAATTGCTGCGTTGATATTTTATATTATTGTTGTTTCAATAATTGTTGCTGCACAGTATTTTCATTTATCAGATCAATAATTCATATTATTTGAATAATATTATTAGATAACATTATTGGCAATGTCTAGAAAGTTCTGTCTAAGGAGAGGTTTGGTCATCTAATTGCGCGCCAGTAAGGAGAAATCCTTATTGGAAAGCCCCCTCTTTCCTGGGAACGGCCTGGTTGTCATAAATGTGATTCTGTAATATTATTTGTGAATAATTAATTATTGATTCATATGATAAGGAAATATTTATTTTATGTGGATATAAATGAGGGATATATTTTTGTGGTTAAAAATGAAGGAGTTAATGTTGAGGTTTTTGTCAGTATTTTTGTCGGAATGGAGGTATTAAAAATCAGGGTTTTTGAGATAGTTTGCGGGGGTTATAATTTTTAATCCGACCGTTGGATCGTGGTAATTTTTGGATATGTTATACATATATAAGTTGAGTATATGTCCACAAATTTTGAACCGTTAAAAATGAACGTATGATTTATTACGAATTTTACAAGATGACTGGTTCAGAAATTGTTGAATTTTCGGAGTTTATCATTTTGGTGGAAAATTCTAGAATTGGTGGGCCCCACTTGTGGTTGGTGAAGAAATGTGCTGAATTATATTTCAAATGTGGTGGGTGGGAATAGTAGCAGGTAAAGCCATCAGGTTGCAGGTCAAACCTACCAAAATTTTCCTATAAATAGAGGGCTAAGTTAGAATTGAAAATCACACCAGAAACAAGTTTTCTCTCTTTCTCTCTCTAGATTATTGAGTGTATTTTGTGAGTATTTAGATACTTTGAGAGTTTCTATTCATCAGAGCAAGTTTCTTTCAGCCTTATACCGGTATTCCGACCAGAAGTACTGATATTTTGAGGTAAGGGATATTATTTTCTTCTTAATGATATTATTTTCTTCAATATCATTATGCTGAAATATTGATATGAGTTTTTATCAAATTTGGAACTTTTTGTGTCGGGGTTACTATTCACGTATACGGCACTATTCACGTATACGGCACTATTCACGAATACGGCACTATTCACCGAAAAATAAAATTTTCCCTTTTTGTCCAAGATGTCTATTATGGTTACTATCTTTGATTGTATCCATGTTTTGATCTTTATTTTTGAATTCTGCTTCACAATTGATTATTATGAAGTATTATTGATCTTGGATAAACTGTTATACGAATCCCTACTATTTGTCCTTCTGTCTCATTGGATTCGTTCTCTTTAAGATATTTTTCATCATCCTCAGTCCTAAATGATGATATTACTGAATATCTTTGGCCTGTAGTGCAAAGATGTATAATTACTTGATGAATATCTTTGGCCTGTAGTGCAAAGATGAACAGGTGTTGAGATGAACATGACCGACTGATGATACAAATGAATATCTTTGGCCTGTAGTGCAAAGATGAATATTTGGTTAAAGATGATTATTAATTGATGTTACAGGGATAAAATATTGATGATGGACTTTTAAATCTTAGAAGATAGTAGAATTCTTTCTCTACTTGACTCTTCTAATGGTTTGCTGTTTCCGCTGCAGTTGTTGATCTAAAACTTGTTGTCGATTATATTTTATCAGATTTTTCCCTGTTGAAGACTAACGATAATTTGTTGTATATTATCTTAGTCATAATATTCTTTACTGGGCTAGTTGAGCTCACCCTTTTCCTTTTTGTTCCATTTTTCTTCTCAGGAGGTGAGAACATAGCAGGATCTAGTCGGGGTATGGAGTGATGGTTCTAGAAAGATGTATTAGCAGTCCTCACTATTTCTGTAAAATAGTGTTTGAATAATTGTAATGAGGATTTATTTGAGTGTGGATATTGTCTAGAAGACAATATTTGTATTTAAACTCACAGTATGTGTTGTCGTATTTTGCACGACAATTGTATTATTGAAGTTGTAGTTTGCTTTCTGTACCATGTATTTGGCGACTCAGAATGGGTGTTGTATACCTATTCTGGGGGCGTCACAGTTGGTATCAGAGCTTAGGGATATGATCCCTGGCTGAGATGTGAGACAAGAACTAGGAGGGGAGAGACGGGGAATTCCTTCGCTAGTATGACCTGACTAAGTTTATTTGGTGTTTATTTGGTCGGTCAGAGTATAGGGATAATATATGACATGACTATTAACCCTTGTTTTATGGCAGTATTTAAGAATGGCAGCTGAGAACGTTAATAATGGAGTAAATCAGACCGTGGAGACACCTTTGATCACTACCCAGGGGAACGTGCAACAGGAAGGCAATATTCCTCCTGTAAACAACGTTACCGAGCAAACGATGAATGATGGAATGTTTAGGAGCTTTTTGCAGTTCATGCAAAATCAGACGAGGGAGACTCGTGTGCAGAATACGGGTGGAAATGATAACAACGCGCGGTTTGTCACAGCTAAGCAGTTCAAAGAATTGGGACCACCAGAATTTAAGGGAAAGCCGGATCCGATCATGGCGGAAACGTGGGTCAAGCAAATTACCAAGATATTTGATGTCTTGGGATGCACGGAGGAACAGAAGGTTCCATTCGCCACATTTATGTTCCGCGGTGAGGCAGACTACTGGTGGGAGTCTGTGAAGCGTACCCAGCCTGACGCACTCAACATGTCCTGGGAAACATTTCAAAAACTGTTCAATGACAAGTACTTTCCTGAAAGTATTCGTCATATGAAGGAGGTTGAGTTTATTAGACTGGAACAAAACAACATGACGGTGTCCCAGTACGAGGCGAAGTTTGCAGAGTTATCCAGGTTTGCACCTCATTTGGTCGAAAATGAGGAACGAATGACAAGGATGTTTCTGAGAGGTCTAAAACCCGAGATTCGGCAATATCTTATCTCTCATAAATTTTCTTTATATTCAGATGTTGTAAACAGGGCTCAATTATTAGAGCGAGATAATGAGTATGTGCAACCGAGGGACCACAACCAGGGTCATACCGGTGGCGGCAGTCATCGAAGCAATGAAAACCAGCAGGGAGGAAAACATTCGGACAAAAGCGGTAACCACTCTGGTGGTAATCGTGGTCGTGATAATAGAAGGAGCGAGTCGGGAGGAGATTTCAAGAAGAGAAGGTACAACAATGATAACGTGAAGACGTCAGCACAAACATCAACTGTTTCTAGGGGAGGAGAACGACCACCGGTCGTATGTTACAAATGTGGGAAAGAGGGACATATCAGCCCAAACTGCCCACAACAATCCAAGGTATGTTATAACTGTGGAAAGGAAGGTCATATAGCTCGAGAGTGTTCTGTAGCAAAACCAAGTTCAGCGGGGATGGTGACTCCAAAAGTTATCCCGGATAAGTCGAAATCAGCGGTTCCTGGAAGGGCGTTTGTCGTTACTGGCCAAAACGCGAGAAACCCGAACGAGGTGATCACGGGTAAGCTAATCTTGAATTCTTGCGAAGTTTATACTTTACTAGATACCGGTTCTACCCATTCTTTTATCTCTCCTGCTTGTGCTCAACGTTTAAACTTGACTCCGGAGAAATTGGACTTTAACTTATCTGTTGAAACTCCGTTGGGTGAAACCTTCGTTACATCTACAGTTTATAAATCTTGCATGATCCAAGTTGGCACTATCACATTACCTGTTGATCTTATCTCTTTAAAGATACTTGCTTTTGATGTGATTTTAGGAATTGATTGGTTAACCACTCATCATGCTAAAATTGATTGTTTTCGTAAGGTTGTTAGTTTTCATATTCCTAACCAACCTGTCATACGAATTCAAACTACTAAACCACTAAAATCAGTCACTGTCATATCAAGCCACAAAGCTATTCGTTTATTGAAAAACGGATGTCAAGCTTTCTTAGCCCATGTTATGGATTTGAACAAAGACAAGTCAGATTTGAATAATATTTCTATTGTTAGAGAATTTTCCGATGTATTTCCTGAAGAACTTTCCGGTCTACCCCCGGAACGAGAAATTGAATTCTTTATTGACCTTGAACCCGGTACAAAGCCCATTTCTAAAACCCCATATCGAATGGCTCCTATTGAACTTCAGGAGTTAAAAGTCCAACTACAGGAGTTGTTGGACATCGGTTTTATTCGTCCTAGTACGTCTCCTTGGGGTGCTCCTGTTTTATTCGTAAAGAAGAAAGACGGGAGTATGCGACTTTGTATTGACTATCGAGAATTGAACCATGTCACCATCAAGAATAGGTATCCGCTACCTCGCATTGATGACCTGTTTGACCAGTTGCAAGGAGCACAATTCTTTTCAAAGATCGATCTTCGTTCTGGATATCATCAGCTGAAGATTAAAACTGAGGATATTCCAAAGACTGCCTTCAGAACTCGGTACGGGCATTATGAATTCTTAGTAATGTCTTTTGGATTGACTAATGCTCCTGCTGCCTTCATGGATATGATGAACCGTGTATTCAAAGAATATTTGGATCAGTTCGTTGTTGTCTTTATTGATGACATCCTCATCTATTCCAAAAGCCGTGAAGATCATGAGCGCCATTTGAAGCTGGTACTGCAAAGGCTTCGTGAAAACAAGCTATATGCCAAACTGAAGAAATGCGAGTTCTGGCTTGAGGAAGTAGCATTCCTTGGGCACGTGGTGTCAAAACATGGAGTATCTGTCGACCCGGCGAAGATTGAAGCCATACAAAGTTGGGAGCAACCGAAGTCGGTAACCGAAGTACGTAGCTTTCTGGGCTTAGCTGGTTATTATCGGAGATTTGTGGAAGGATTTTCTCGAATCGCTACTCCGTTAACTCAGCTGACTCGGAAAGATACAAAATTCGTATGGAGTGAGGAATGCGAGAAGAGTTTCCAAGAACTCAAGAGGAGACTCATTTCGGCACCTGTTTTGACAATACCATCTGGTTCGGATGGATTTGTTATCTACAGCGATGCTTCAGGCAAAGGGTTAGGATGTGTTCTCATGCAACATGGGAAAGTCATAGCCTATGCCTCACGACAACTCAAAGAATATGAGAGGAATTATCCTACTCATGATTTGGAGTTGGCAGCAGTCGTTTTTGCGTTGAAGATCTGGAGACACTACCTGTATGGGGAGAAAGTGGAGATCTATACAGATCATAAAAGCCTCAAATATTTCTTCACCCAAAAGGAACTCAACATGCGGCAACGACGTTGGCTTGAGCTGTTGAAAGATTACGATCATACCATCCAATACCATCCTGGAAAAGCAAACGTAGTAGCTGACGCATTGAGTAGAAGATCATATGCGGGTACGAGTGCAATGTTTTTAACACAAAGGCCCATTTTGTATGACTTGCAAAGGATGGAGATAGAGATGAAGGCTCCAAGTACCCACATGATGATATCAAATATACGAGTAGAACCGACTTTAATCGATAAAGTTAAAGCTGCTCAAGCTACGGATATAGAGCTGATGCGTATGAAGAAGAAAGTGCAAGAAGGTGCTATTCCAGAAGCAAGAATCGATGAAGAAGGAATACTTCGAGTCAACTCCAGACTTTGTGTTCCTAACGATTTTGACTTGAAGCATAGAATAATGATGGAGGCACACAACACACCGTTTGCAATCCATCCTGGGAGTACCAAAATGTATCACGATCTTCGACATACATTTTGGTGGAGCAATATGAAAAGAGAGATCGCGGAGTTTATCTCGAGATGTTTAACTTGTCAACGTGTAAAAGCGGAGCATCAAGTACCAAAGGGTCCATTGCAACCACTTGAGATTCCGAAATGGAAGTGGGAACACATTACTATGGATTTTGTTACAGGTCTTCCCAAGGTTTCTCAAGGCATAGATGCGATTTGGGTTATTGTTGATAGATTAACCAAGTCCGCTCATTTCTTGCCGATACGTGAGACTTATTCCCTTGAACGTCTTGCTAGTATGTACGTGAACGAGATTGTGAGATTGCATGGCATGCCAGTATCCATAGTTTCGGATCGTGACCCAAGATTCACTTCACGATTTTGGGTTAGCTTGCAGAAAGCTATGGGCACGGATTTACGATTCAGTTCAGCATACCATCCTCAAACGGACGGACAATCAGAGAGGACTATTCAAACTCTTGAAGATCTATTAAGACTTTGTGTCTTAGATCTCAAAGGGAGTTGGGATAAGTACCTACCATTGGTGGAATTCTCCTACAACAACAGTTATCAGGCGAGCATAGGTATGGCTCCATTTGAGGCGTTGTATGGAAGAAAATGTCGTTCTCCAGTATGCTGGGACGAGGTGGGTGAAGCAACATTGTTGGGACCAGAATTGGTACGCATTACTACAGAGAAGATCCAAACGATTCGACAACGTATACAAACGGCACAGGATCGACAAAAGAGTTATGCGGATCTTCATCGGAAGGACGTGGAATTTAATATTGGGGATCATGTATTGTTACGTGTTGCACCATGGAAGGGAGTTACAAGATTTGGGAAGAGAGGAAAGCTCAATCCAAGATTTGTTGGTCCATTTGAGATTCTTGAGCGAATAGGAAATGTGGCATATAGACTCGCATTACCTCCAAGCATGTCTCGTGTTCATAATGTTTTTCACATATCTATGCTTCGTAAATATGTTAAAGACCCGAACCACATTATTGAGTTAGAACCAGACGAGATAGCTGAAGATTTAACGTACGAGGAGGTACCTGTTAAGATCTTGGATAGGAAAGAGCATGTCCTACGCACGAAGGTTATACCACAAGTTAAGGTTTTGTGGAGAAACCATGCTATTGAAGAAATGACCTGGGAGTTGGAATCAGAAATGAAAGCGAGGTATCCTCACCTTTTTGAAACATCAGGTACGTACGTCAATTTCGAGGACGAAATTTCATAAGGAGGGGAGGTTGTAAGACCCCAACTTATTAATGAATAAAATCAAATTTTCTCTAAATATTATTGTGAATAATAAGGGGTTAATTTGATATAATACTTTGGTTATGGGTGAAATGTGCAAATTTTGCAAAATAAGCAAGTGGTTATAAAATATTTATTTTTGGTCGGTGAATATTCGGTTGGTCGTGGAATATTCTTGCTGTCGGGGAATATTCGTACGACGACGCAGCCTTGTGTGGGCCCCATAACGGAAAGCGATTGGATGAAGAAAACGACAAGTATAAGTTGTTTATAAATAACGGCGTAGTTGTTACCGTTAATACTGTTGGAATACCCGGTGGTTAAAATACAGTAGCACACGGTATTGCACCAATTATTGATTCTTACGTAAGAAGGCACTACTCAATAATTGTTACAGTAGTTATTATTCAATATTTTATTTTATTGATTCAATAATTGCTGCGTTGATATTTTATATTATTGTTGTTTCAATAATTGTTGCTGCACAGTATTTTCATTTATCAGATCAATAATTCATATTATTTGAATAATATTATTAGATAACATTATTGGCAATGTCTAGAAAGTTCTGTCTAAGGAGAGGTTTGGTCATCTAATTGCGCGCCAGTAAGGAGAAATCCTTATTGGAAAGCCCCCTCTTTCCTGGGAACGGCCTGGTTGTCATAAATGTGATTCTGTAATATTATTTGTGAATAATTAATTATTGATTCATATGATAAGGAAATATTTATTTTATGTGGATATAAATGAGGGATATATTTTTGTGGTTAAAAATGAAGGAGTTAATGTTGAGGTTTTTATCAGTATTTTTGTCGGAATGGAGGTATTAAAAATCAGGGTTTTTGAGATAGTTTGCGGGGGTTATAATTTTTAATCCGACCGTTGGATCGTGGTAATTTTTGGATATGTTATACATATATAAGTTGAGTATATGTCCACAAATTTTGAACCGTTAAAAATGAACGTATGATTTATTATGAATTTTACAAGATGACTGGTTCAGAAATTGTTGAATTTTCGGAGTTTATCATTTTGGTGGAAAATTCTAGAATTGGTGGGCCCCACTTGTGGTTGGTGAAGAAATGTGCTGAATTATATTTCAAATGTGGTGGGTGGGAATAGTAGCAGGTAAAGCCATCAGGTTGCAGGTCAAACCTACCAAAATTTTCCTATAAATAGAGGGCTAAGTTAGAATTGAAAATCACACCAGAAACAAGTTTTCTCTCTTTCTCTCTCTAGATTATTGAGTGTATTTTGTGAGTATTTAGATACTTTGAGAGTTTCTATTCATCAGAGCAAGTTTCTTTCAGCCTTATACCGGTATTCCGACCAGAAGTACTGATATTTTGAGGTAAGGGATATTATTTTCTTCTTAATGATATTATTTTCTTCAATATCATTATGCTGAAATATTGATATGAGTTTTTATCAAATTTGGAACTTTTTGTGTCGGGGGTTACTATTCACGTATACGGCACTATTCACGTATACGGCACTATTCACGAATACGGCACTATTCACCGAAAAATAAAATTTTCCCTTTTTGTCCAAGATGTCTATTATGGTTACTATCTTTGATTGTATCCATGTTTTGATCTTTATTTTTGAATTCTGCTTCACAATTGATTATTATGAAGTATTATTGATCTTGGATAAACTGTTATACGAATCCCTACTATTTGTCCTTCTGTCTCATTGGATTCGTTCTCTTTAAGATATTTTTCATCATCCTCAGTCCTAAATGATGATATTACTGAATATCTTTGGCCTGTAGTGCAAAGATGTATAATTACTTGATGAATATCTTTGGCCTGTAGTGCAAAGATGAACAGGTGTTGAGATGAACATGACCGACTGATGATACAAATGAATATCTTTGGCCTGTAGTGCAAAGATGAATATTTGGTTAAAGATGATTATTAATTGATGTTACAGGGATAAAATATTGATGATGGACTTTTAAATCTTAGAAGATAGTAGAATTCTTTCTCTACTTGACTCTTCTAATGGTTTGCTGTTTCCGCTGCAGTTGTTGATCTAAAACTTGTTGTCGATTATATTTTATCAGATTTTTCCCTGTTGAAGACTAACGATAATTTGTTGTATATTATCTTAGTCATAATATTCTTTACTGGGCTAGTTGAGCTCACCCTTTTCCTTTTTGTTCCATTTTTCTTCTCAGGAGGTGAGAACATAGCAGGATCTAGTCGGGGTATGGAGTGATGGTTCTAGAAAGATGTATTAGCAGTCCTCACTATTTCTGTAAAATAGTGTTTGAATAATTGTAATGAGGATTTATTTGAGTGTGGATATTGTCTAGAAGACAATATTTGTATTTAAACTCATAGTATGTGTTGTCGTATTTTGCACGACAATTGTATTATTGAAGTTGTAGTTTGCTTTCTGTACCATGTATTTGGCGACTCAGAATGGGTGTTGTATACCTATTCTGGGGGCGTCACAAACATAGTAAATGTTAGTATTAAACCATGCTGAACATAATGATGTGAAAAAATTTAACGTTTGAGACGGTCAAATTGGCACCTTTTTCTGCTATTTTTTGTCCTATTTGAGGTCCAATGAGCATAAGGTAGCAAGGCAAAATACTCCTAGTATTGAGGTTGGCCTGATGCATGATGATTTTAATTTTTAATGCATATATTATGTATATGACTTTGGGGCAGGTGTCATACTGAATGTCAACCTAGATATGCCTGTGTGCATGCGGATAGTCCTATTTTCAGAGAGGACAATGGCAAAAATTTTCCAAATGTAGGCATTGGGTAGTCATGCATTTTAACTCTATTGTACGTTAAAGTAAATGCATGCATGCATATAGTCATAAAATGCAACGCTCCAGGTAAGGAAATACCACACCCTTTCTGAGGTGATTTGGAGACTTGTTGTCCAGATACTATGGATCCGGATCAGCCGGGCAGTTCCTATAGGGCCACTTCTGGTGTACGGCAGAGGGCTTCTGAAGTACCTCATCCCCGTTCGGTCAGAGAGCCTCGACGGTTGGTGAAGGCCGTGATACGTCTTGTCCAGGTAGATGTTCCAGACGTTGAGGATGAGGAGGCGGATATTCCGATAGAGGATCCCGCTCCTGCTGCACATGTCCCTCGCAGGGAGGTTCCGAGCATTCAGGTGGTGAACCCAGAATTGCTGGGTGATTTGGGCAGACATCCATCGATGTATTTGCGTGCTAACAAGATATGGCGTTAGACTTTGATCTTCCTTCTTTCCTATTGATGAGGATTAAAGGGTTTTGATATTGATCTGTATTTCATGCAGGTTCCTGGTTTTACATAGCCTCGAGGGAACTGGTTCAGCATTCACTCCATGTATCAGGCGCTTCATCCTGACTATAGAGTGGTAGTGCATGAGTGGGGATTTGGGGCATTTTTCTCCATCCTTCCACGTCGTTGTCCCTGGGGTTACCTCAGGGCATTGTCTGAGCGATGGTTTCATCAGACTCAGTCACTCCATCTGCTAGATTGCTAGGTGATGATGACGCCTATGGATTGGCGATTTATCACAGGTATGGAGTTTGGAGGGGAGCCAGTGCCTTGCATGGCAAATATTACCCCTACTGCCGTTAGATCCTTATTAGGAGTTCCGACAGCGGCGCTCAAAGTCAGGACTGTATGTTCAGGTCCTTTGAGCATAGATGCTATGAGCGGGCTATTGAGTGAGCCTATGCCTGATGATGTCAGAATTAGGGATCGCGTTCTGCAGCGACTGTTCCTGATGATCATTCGAGGCTGCTTCATAGCAGATAACTCTTCTACGGTATCTTTCGCTTTGATCAGCGCTACACGTGATGTGGACCGTATTGGAGAGTATGATTGGGGCTCCTATACCTTTGCCTATTTCCTCCGGGGCATGCGTATGCGCTCACAGGGTTTGACTGAGGCTTGGCTAGGATTTTATCCATTTCTGCTGGTGAGTGTCTCTCTTGTCATTTATAATGTATAGGTTAAGAGTGTTAACTGACAGCAGATGTTTGTCTTTATGTTAACAGTTTTGGGCCTATGAGAGGCTTCCATGCTTGCGTCCCGTGAGTGTGTTAGGGTTAGACACCTATCTACGAGGACGACGATGGCATCATTCGATTCTGCTAGAGGTCCCTGTAGTTGAGGGATTCACTCATTGCCGTATGCAGCTGGAATTTTTGACGGCCGATACCATCACATGGCTTCCCTATTCCGGGGAACACCTGACTGTGGGTTTTGAGGATGGATACCCGACTGAAATCGAGTATGTGATTTCCACCAGGAGAGTTTCTCTCTTCACAGATGGAGGCTGAGAGCTCTATTTAGGAGAGCGTGCTATTAAGAGCATCACAAGAGAGATTCGTATACCGATCTTGCCTCCTGCCAGGAGTTATTGGCCTGTATCGCAGTCACCCGTCACTGATATCCCATTGTTGGGGGTTGACAGTTTTGCATTGTCAGAGGGTCCATGTACTTAGGAGACGTTCCATCGGTGGTGGTCCCCTCGCACTATTGGAGCTCAATCCCGCGCCACACGATTTATGGGAGATATGGTTCCAGGATCTTTGATGATGACGGATTGGATAGCTTGTGTCCGAGATCCGACTCGTATGACCCAGATTGATAGTTTGACCCGGCAGTTGGACCAGGCACATATATTTATCCGGCATTTGGGCAGAGACCCGACAGAGGCGACTTCATTTGATCCTTCTAGCTCAGGCGCTGGGCCCTCAGGTGACCTATTCGGTTTTGCCGGCGCAGATCCTCCTTTATATTGTCCTGACATCCCTGTTGATAGAGATCCAGTGACTCAGGAGGAATTACATCAGGTGGACAGGATTGATGATGTGAACATCGACACCATTGTCTTCTTCTGATGTATATTCTTTATATCTTTTGATAGGCCTCTGTTAGATATTGGGTGGCTGTGCCCCATTCTCGCTATATCTTTTGATAGGCCTTTGTTAGATATTGGGTGTCTGTGCCCCATTTCCCTGTATTTGTATCTGTACAGAGATGATGTATTAGATGATGATATACTTAGGAATGTATGCACTATTTTTTTCATTCCCTATATCATATTGCCATCTATTATCTGTTATGCATGTATCATGTTATATATATGTATGTATGTCCAGAGATATTCGGCATTGACCCCTGGATGATCTTATGACACGACCACATAGATGTCTTCTTCGACAGTTAGCCGCATAGATCATACCCCACCGTCAGTGGTGGCATTGGGTATGAGATCGTGGTATGATAGAATGTCACCATCAGATAGGGTGACTGTAGATCATTTATTGTAGCATACCATGACCTTTTTGACTTTTCAGGTTCCCACAGGATTTGTGGATGGGATGATAGAGCATTGGCTACCGGATAGACAGGTATTCTGATTTGGCACCCATGAGTTGACTCCTACTCTGGAGGAGTATGAACGATTGACGATGCTACCTCTAGACAGACCTTGCGTGCATCTGGCTTTGGGAGACATGAATAGACGATTCATGACTCTCACAGGATTGAGGCGCAGAGTGGTACAGGATGAGTTGACATCTGGCCACGTGATATCCCAGCATTTTCTGTACGACAGATTTGGCTCGGAGGATAGCTATTCACGACATTCCGGGGATTTCACCACACCGGAGGCTCATTGGCGCTTGGCCAGAGTTGACGTATTGATGCTATGTGTATTGTCATATGTATATATGTCGCGGTATATGGATGAGATAGATATAGGCGTTATCATGGCCGTGAGAGCTCTCAGGGAGGGTCGTACCATTGTACCTATGATTGTAGCAGAGACCCTGCGGTCAGCATCATATTGTTGCACGTATCCTATAGGAGTGTTCACTGGGAGTTCAGTCATGCTATATGTGTGGTTCATGTCACACTTGAGACCGATTGGCACTTTTAGACGGCATGGGTACTGCTTCACCCATGACGTAGCTATGTCATACTCTTTTTAGCCATCAAAGTGTATAGATGCTCTGTCCTGGTCCACATTCTTAGCAGATATCAGAGATCCATTCAGCATATTACTGTGTTCGGGGCTTAGCTCACCATACAGCTTCATTACTCATGCTCTGGGCATGGACTATCTCCCTCTGGCTGGTTTGAGGGGAGTGACCACTTATCACCCATTGGCCGTGATGTCGCAGTTCGACCAATTCCAGGATTTTCATCCTTTTGAGGGGGCGACAAGTCAGCGTTCAGCTTCTCGGTATCTCTCAGCAGAGGACCGATCTCGGGTATACGCCTGCTGGGATCGGCGCGAGATAGTGACTTTTTCTGTCAGTCATCCTGGTTATTCCGCAAAGTATTCCACGTGGATGGAGACAGAGATTTTATCGGCTGCAGCAGTATTTGCAGTACCGGAGAGCAAGTTAGATGATGTAGAGCCCATGGAGGACATTGACATCTACATCGAGGAGGAGCCTGCTGTTGGGTTGCCAGCATTTCTTTTGGATTCTCCTAGTACCAGTATTGTTGTGATTCAGCACTCAGCACAGTACTTAGAGCAGAGTCTTCTTCTGATGACCTTTGAGAGAGATCAGATTCGATCTATGATGTCGACTGCTCTTGATGGGAGGGAGGCCGCTCTATTGGAGAGAGACGAGGCCTTGGCTCGCAGAGATGCCGCTGTCGTTGAGCGGGATAAGGCTATATCAGCCAGAGATGCAGTGATAGTTGAGCGGGATATCGCCATATTTTCCCGGGATGTAGCCGTCACAGATAGTACTGCAGTGAGGTCCCTTACCACTGGCATGATCGCAGAGATGAGCACATATATTGATGATCATATGGTCACCATGCAGATGGCTACAGATCTATTGAGTCGTATGAATATTCTCATGCAGGAGACCATAGCTTTACCTCCATCTTCTGAGAGGGACGCCATGTTGGGCTTGTTAGCTCGCATATACCCTGACTTGTAGATGATCTTGTATTTTCCTGCATAGACTACCTTAGCCATTTTGTCATGTACAATTTACATTATGTATATCAAACAACATTATATATATGACAGGGAAATATATTTTTGACCACTTCCCTTTTAGATATGCCTTGCCGCTTGCTTGATATTTTGCCTGCTACTTCAGGGCTTGTGACCGTGATGTATTCTGAATTCCTTCTTGGTGGATGGACATTGAGTTGTCTCTGGATAGTTTAGAATGGATCATCGATCTGTATGTATCCCTACCATCTCTTGGTGTCTTGGGACTGGTTTCTGTGTGGAAATGAAGAGAGGAGTGTGGCTTTTCTCTTTGAGATTGACCGCACCACAGATGGTCGCCAGCATTTCTATTCAAGAGAAGCCTAGTTAATTCCATCTCTTATGGATTGGTGTTGCTCTTCGAGGTACAACAGTCGCTTAGATGGTCGCCGAATCTCCTATTTAGGTGGAGTTCAGGTAATTCCATCCCTTTGGTCTGAAGCCGAATGAAATGTAGTGGATTGAAGGATGATCCCAGTACCAACTGACAAGGGTTTGTGTTTTGGTAGAGGGTGAGACCGCACCATGAATGGCTGCCTATGTACTCCTATTGAAGAGGAGATCATGTCTGCATAGTTCGAACTTGGTGTAAGAGGTTCAACGTTGTATGTGGCAGGAATGGTGTGGGAATGTTTTTGTTGTTTTTGTTTTATTTCGACTGGGCCATATGAAATGGTCGCCTACGTACTCCTATTGAAGAGGAGATCAGGTCGACGTAGTTCGCCCCTCAGGGCGAGATGAAAAGTGTAATCCTATGTGCAGGTCAGAGTGCGGGGAGGAGAGAGTTTAATCCTAGGTTGAGGATAAACTGCAGGTGAAAAGTTTGATCCCATGTATGGGTAGCCAAACTGTATATGCAAGAGGTTTAATCCACAGTGGGATGACCTAAGTGGTAGGAACGCAAAGGAAAAAGCCAGGCTGCTGGCTTGAAAGGTATGTTTCCCTGAGGGGCAAAGTGTGGAAAAGTTGTTTGTGGTAAAGGTTTAAAGAACCGGAATGACTGGTGACCTGATGGTCTACCACCAGGATGTTTACTTGATGGTAATTTTAGACATAATACCGTTTCACGACGTCTGAGTTGATGAGTTGCAAAAATTCATCGCCGTCCATTTCTTGCAATCTGAGAGCGCCTCTTGTCAATACTTCCTTGATAATAAACGGGCCTTCCCAGTTAGGAGCGAATTTTCCCTTAGACTGATCTTGGTTGTCCAGTATTTTCTTCAAAACCAAGTCGTGTTGTCTGAATTGCCATAGTCAGACTTTTTTATTGTAGGATCGGGCGATCCTTTGCTGATATAACTGACCATGGAAGATAGCCGCGGTTCGCCTTTCGTCTATTAGAGACAATTAGTGATACCTATCTTGTATCCATTGGTCTTCATCCAACTGAGCGTCTATCAATACTCTGAGGGATTCCATCTCAACTTCTATGGGGAGCACTGCTTCCATCCCATAGGTTAAGATATAGAGGGTTGCCCCAGTGGAAGTGCGCATTGAGGTTCTGTAGGCTAACAGAGTCAGAGGCAATAGGTCAGGCCAATTTTTGTGATTGGCGGACATCTTTTGCATAATCTTCTTGATGTTTTTGTTAGCCGCTTCAACAACGCCATTCATCTTCGGACGATAGATGACTGAGTTGAGATGTTTGATGTGGAATTTACTACATAATTCCCCCATCATTTTGTTGTTGAGGTTCTTGGCATTGTCGGACACAATCACCTCTGGTTGTCCATATCGACAAATGACATTGTTTCTGATGAAAGCAATGATTACTTCTTTATAAACCCTGGGGAAGGATGTTACAACCCCAAAATAGGTCCATTCCATCCAACCCATTCTGAGTCGTCAAATACATGGTACAGAAAACAACTACAACTTTATTACAACAATTGTTGTGCAAAATACAACAACACATATGCTGTGAGTTTGGATACAAATATATACCAAATGTGACATTGGACACCATCATGTATCAGCACCTCACAAAGGTACCTTACATAAAGGTACAGTCAAAAACTGTTTTAGAAACTAGAATCTTTGGGAAGTGCTCAAGGAAACCTTCGTACATGGGAGGCCACGCGTCTAGGTTATGATAGATATCATATGGCCACAGAATTATCTTTGGTTGACCCAATAGACCCCAAAGAAAAACGAGAAGATTACTGTCATATTCTTCCCAATGGTGAGTCTTCTCTTGACATATCATTATCTCTACTATCTCTAATTGAGAATTATACTTCAAACAAACACCAAGATTATATAGGTAGTGCTCGTATATATACTCAGCAAGTGGATGAGCACATCCCTGTCTTATGATGACACGAGGTTGTATGTCGTTAGACATCTTGTAGGATAGTGGCAAACCACCCTTCCAACGTTGGGTACACCTTACCCTATTGGATTCACCAAATATAACTACTAAATGAACTTTTCTATATTGCTTCGGGAGAACATCCACAGCTAGAGACTACCGTTCTATTTCCCCGTTACCCTCGCTCGACCCAGCTACACTCTTATTACCTGAAAGGAATTGTGAAGCAAAAGGGTGAGCACAACTAGCTCAGTAAAGAATATCATGACTAAAGATAATTAAATTATCAATAGCCTTCATCAATAATAAATCAGAGATTTAGAACATATGGTAAATGATAAAAATTTCAACCATAGTTGCAGCAGAACGAGCAATCCATTAGAAGAGTCAAATAGACTATAAAGTCTATTATCTTCTCTATGTTAAAAATCCATCAACAATGTTTTATCCCTGTAACATCAATCAACAGTTCCTTTCCACAATCATATGAATAACTCATAATCATAATTGTGATTCTAAATTCCTCTTCTCATCCAGGACGAAGATAATTTTCATCACCTATCTTTACCTGAAACATCAAAGATCATGGTTATACCAAATCACAGTTCTTGTTCATAATCATACTAATAACTTCATCTTTGCACTACGGGCCAAAGATATTCATCAACAAGTCATCTTTGCACTACAGGCCAAAGATATTCATCAACAGTTCATCTTTGCATTACTGGCCAAAGATATTCAACAACAGGTCATCTTTGCACTACGGGCCAAAGATATTCATCAACAATTCATCTTTGCACTACAGGCCAAAGATATTCATCAATATTTCATCTTTGCACTACAGGCCAAAGATATTAATATCTCAAAGAAATATATAATCATTTCAGAATTTATATAAACAATAATTATAACCATGTTGATCAATTCACCTTTGCACTTAAGCTAAAGATATTCACTTATAAATTCAATGGTCATGATCATACCAGTCACAATTCAACTTTGCACTACAGGCCAAAGAGAACCCTAGTCATGATCATACCAATAATCTACCCATCTTTACACTCTAGTGAAAGAGAATTTCAACATCAGGGTTATAAAAATGTTATATATGATGATAAAAATAATATGATCAACATATAATTTTAATCTCAAGAGTAATATTCGTAACTCATGAATAGTAAATCGTGAATAGTAACTCATGAATAGTAACCCCGACACAAAAGATAAAAATTCCACAATAAAATCCATACCAATATTTCGATATAATGATATTGAAAGAATAACATTACTTAAATTTATAAACAATTTATTTTAATTGTTTACACTTTACTAATTAATGCATTTAATCATCATAAAATGCCAACTCTTACAATTTCATCATCAATAACCAAAACCCTCATCAAAAATCTGCATATACCTCATATAGGATTCTCAAGCCATAAAATCCTATTTTCCAATTTTCTTACTTCACATAACATATTTAATTCATTTACTCATAACTAGTCTATTTTCATGAAAAATACCAAATCAATTCCAAAAATATTTCTTTTCTGGGATTTAGCATAATATAGTCCCATATTGAACATAAATTTTTCTCAGAATTTTTAAAACTCATTTACTATTTTTCATATGGCCAAAACCACCGAATATTTAGACATTTATCAAAAATTATACTTTTGTCCAAAAATTCTGAAATTTACAGAGTATACTTCTATCATACACATGTACTCCCAATAAAAATTTCATCAATTTTGGAGTTAACCACAAGGAATTATAAGCGGTTACTTTTAAAATAGTCTTTTCCCGTAAAATTCATAACTCTTAATCTATACATCCAAAAATCACCATTTTTTGGACACAATCAATAAAACTCATCAAAATATCATTTCAAATTTTTCCATAATTTTTGAAGATCAGAAAAATTACGAAACTGAAAATCATAACAACCCTTAAAATCCATTACTATCCCTTACTATCCCTTACCTCAAAAGAGCAGTACTTCTGACTGGATATCGGATATGACGCTGAAGGAAACTCGCACTGATGAATAGCAACTCACCAAGTATCTAAATACTCACAAAATACACTCAATAATCTAGAGAGAGAAAGAGAGAAAGCTTATGTTTCTGGTGTGATTTTCAATTCTAACTTAGCCCTCTATTTATAGGAAAATTTTGGTAGGTTTGACCTGCAACCTGATGGCTTTACCTGCTACTATTCCCACCCACCACATTTGAAATATAATTCAGCACATTTCTTCACCAACCACAAGTGGGGCCCACCAATTCTAGAATTTTCTACCAAAATGATAAACTCCGAAAATTCAATAATTTCTGAACCAGTCATCTCGTAAAATTCATAACAAATCATACGTTCATTTTTAACGGTTCAAAATTTGTGGACATATACTCAACTTATATATGTATAACATATCCAAAAATTACCACGATCCAACGGTCGGATTAAAAATTATAACCCCCGCAAAATATCTCAAAAACCCTGATTTTTAATACCTCCATTCCGACAAAAATACTGACAAAAATTTCAACATTAACTCCTTCATTTTTAACCACAAAAATATATCCCTCATTTATATCCACATAAAATAAATATTTCCTTATCATATGAATCAATAATTAATTATTCACAAATAATATTACAGAATCACATTTATGACAACCAGGTCGTTCCCAGGAAAGAGGGGGCTTTCCAATAAGAATTTCTCCTTACTGGCGCGCAATTAGATGACCAAACCTCTCCTTAGACAGAACTTTCTAGACATTGACAATAATGTTATCTAATAATATTATTCAAATAATATGAATTATTGATCTGATAAAGGAAAATACTGTGCAGCAACAATTATTGAAACAACAATAATATAAAATATCAACGCAACAATTATTGAATCAATAAAATAAAATATTGAACAGTAACTACTGTAACAATTATTGAGTAGTGCCTTCTTACGTAAGAATCAATAATTTCAAAAATACTATGCAATACCGTATGCTACTGTGCAATAACGCGTATTACTGTATTTTAACCACCGGGTATTCCAACAGTGTTAACGGTAACAACTACGCCGTTATTTGTAAAAACTCAAATTTGTCGTTTTACTTCACCCGACAGTTATTCGTTATGGGGTCCACAAATAGCTGCGCCGTCGTACGAATATTCTCCGACAGAAAGAATATTCCACGACCAAACGAATATTCCCCGACAACAATGATTATTTTATAACCACTTACTTATTTTGAAAAAAATTTCATATTTCACCCATAACTTTAAACTTTTATCAATTTAACCATTTACTGAATAGTAATTATATGAAAAATTGAATACTTTTATTTCATAAAATTCGGGGTCTTACAAAGGAGGCTGCTTCTACCCACTTGGTGAAGTAGTCGATCATGGTGAAGATAAATCGATGACCATTACTGGCTTTAGGCTCAATGGGTCCAATAACGTTCATTCCCCACATTGAGAAGGACCAAGGTGAACTCATATTGTGAAGTTCCCGTGGAGGGGCGTGTATAACATTCCCATTTATCTGGCACTGATAGCATCTCCTGACGTGGTCATTGCAATCAGCTTTGAGAGATAGCCAATAATGTCCCGTCCTTAGGACTTTCTTGACAAGGAGGGGGCCACTCATTTGGGGGCCACAGACTCCGCCATGGATTTCATCCATAAGCCTTTTGGCTTGATCTTTGTCTAAACATCTGAGGAGACCCAATCCTGCATCTCTTTTGTAGAGCGCATCTCCACTCAGGTAGAATTTCATCGCAAATCGATGGATCCGCCTTTTCTCAGTCGGGCTCGCCTCAGCGGGTGTAGATCCATCTCGCAGATATTCCTTGATATGCTGATACCAAGGATGTTGGATGGGAGGTAGCTCATCCAATACTTCTTCAATGTAATTCCCGTAGGCTAGGGCCTTGTGCAGGGAAATTATGACGCTTGGCAAGTGTTCCTTGTCTGATATACGAATCAAGGATGCCAAAGTTGCTAACGCATCTGCGAAATCATTCCTATTACGAGGAATGTGTAGAAAGGATATTTTTTCGAATCCCAAAGCCATCTTTAAAACCTGCCGATGGTAAGGCAACAAATGTAGTTCCTTGGTTTGATAGATTCCGGTGGAATGTCTGATTACCAACTTCGAATCTCCAAGGACAGTTAACCGCCTGATGCCCATTGAATGGGCAAGTTTTAGCCCCATAAGATAGCCTTCATACTTAGCCGTATTGTTGGTACTGACAAACTGTAATTTGACGACGACGGGATACTGCTCCCCCATATCAGATACTAGAACTGCTCCAGCTCCAGAACCTTCCATATTAACAGCACCATCGAAATACATCTTCCACTTTTGGCGTGTATCGTACTGATGGTGTTGCTAAATTGTCATTACTCCTTCATCAGGGAAATATGTCTCCAAGGGTTTGAAATTCCCTGATGGTGCGGCGGCCAGTTGATCCGCAATTCCTTGACCTTTGATGGACTTTTGAGTCACATATACGATGTCAAATTGTTGGAGGATCAACTGCCATCTGGACAGTCGACAATTCAGTATGGGTTTACTGAACACGTACTTGAGAGGATCCACGCGGGATATGAGATGGGTTGTGTGACCATGGAGATAATGTTGTAACCTCATGGCAGCCCATGCTAAAGCACAACACGTCTTTTCGATCAGAGTGTACTTGTGTTCACTGCTGCTGAATCTTTTGCTGAGGTAATAGATAGCTCGTTCTAGGCCTCTAACGTCCTTCTGTCCCAGCAGGCAGCCCATGGCATTGTCACTTACTGACATATACATAAATAGGGGAACATCATCCCTGGGTGGTACCAAGATAGGAGCTTTAATTAGCTATTTCTTGATTGTAAGGAAGGCATTTTGGCACTCCTCATTCCATTTCATGGAGGAGTTCTTCCTTAGCAGCTTAAAGATTAGCTCACAGGTTGCTGTGAGTTGAGAAATAAATCTGCTAATGAAGTTGATTCTTCCTAAAAATCCTCTTATTTCCTTTTCTATCTGAGGAATGGGCATTTCAGTGATGGCTTGGATTTTGGTAGGATCCAGCTCTATCCCTTTGTGGCTGACTAGAAATCCTAGCAACTTGCCTGATTTAACGCCAAAGGCGCACTTAGCTGGATTCAACTTCAAGTTGTACTTACGCAACCTGTTGAACAATTTCCTGAGATGGTCTATATGGTCATCCTCCTTCCGGGATTTAACAATAATGTCATCCATATAGATCTCAATCTCTTTATGCATTAAGTCGTGGAAAAGAGCCATCATAGCTCGTTGATAGGTAGCTCCAGCATTGATGAGGCCGAATGACAACCTTCTATAGAAAAAAGTTCCCCAAGGAGTGATGAAAGCAGTTTTTTCACGATCTTCCTCGGCAACCATGATTTGATGATACCCCGCAAAGCAATCTGCAAAGGAGTACATGTCGTATTGCGCAGTATTGTTAATGAGAATGTGGATAAATGGCACGGGAAAGCTATCTTTTAAGCAAGCTTTGTTCAAGTCCTGGTAGTCCACACAAACTCGCACCTTTCCTCCAGATTTAGGTACGGGCACGATGTTGGATATCCACTCAGGATATGTAGATACCATTATGATGCCGGCTTGAAATTGTTTCATAATTTCTTCTTTCACCTTTAAACTCCATTCAGGTTTCAATCGTCTGAGCTTTTGCTTGACTGGCTTGAATCCCTTTTTAATGGGAATGCGATGAAGGACAATGTCAGTGGACAAACCCACCATATCTTTATGAGACCATGCAAACACATCCTGGAACTGGGTTAGTAGCATAACCATGTCATTCTGTTGGTTTGGGGTAAGGTCTGAACCAATCTGGATTAACTTAGGGTTTTCTAAGGTTCCGAGATTGAAAGGAGTGGTTTGATCAAGGTTGGGTTTAGGTTTGTCTTTGACCCATTCTTAAATTTCTAGAGGCACCTCAATGTCATCCGGTATATCCACCAAGGCTGAATTCATCTGTACATCAAAGGTACAATCCTTGTGTAGAAGAGGCACTGTATCAGTAAGTACAGGCACATCTAAATTCAGAGTCCTGAAACAAAATATGCTTTCACTTAGTATATATGAAATGTGTTGATCATACACAGTGTTAGCATATACTGGCAAAATAAACCGCTAACATTGTACAGAAAAGTAAGCAGTTATTATATCTACAGGGCAGAAAGAGTTTCCGCCCGCTTTACCCTTGACGACCAATGCAAGGAATGCTGTTCCAATTGGCAAGAGCAAATTCCGGGTGAACCGCAATGATAGAGGGATTATCATCATCCTCCTTGTCCCGAATGATAGCCATTACGTCTGGGCAATTATCGTCTGGGGTATATCTGTTGGTATGCTCATCATGAACGATGATGCGTATGCCGGACATCATCCTGATGACATCTTTCTTGATTCTTCGTTCCTCTTACTCCATTATGGGATATGGAACAAAGATTTCTTTCTCCTTCACCGGTACCGGCTTGGGAAATAACATTTCCATTATATTGGCTGGCACCTTTACGGGAGGTTATACGGACTCAGAGCTTGAAGGCAAAGCTAAACGCCGCATGGTCGAAGCTAAAGGAATCTGTTGATGCTTATGAGGATTCCTGTGACTAGGGCTGGCAGAATAGCCTAGTCCAGCTGTCCCAATTTGCTGGGTTAAGCGAATAGGGTATTTGACACCCTGACAATCTTTACCCAACCCTTGTCCCGGTTTATGACCTAACGACATCATTTCTTGTGTGGCCGACATTACCTCGGCAGAAATATGGGGTTCGGGCAATGGCACTCCAATAGCATGGTATTGGGTATTGCTTATTTCCAAAGCATGAAAACTAATTGGCTCAACATCCTTATTGGCATTGATGAGCGGCATGTCCCCGTGCCGAGGAAACTCCGGTTCAGTGTTGACTGTGACCAGGCTATTGTTGATGATGTATTTCAACTGTTCGTGAAGAGTGGAGGGGATTACCCCTACCATGCTAATCCATGGTCGTCCCAAGAGCAGGTTGTATCCCGAATCTATCTTGAGCACATGGAAGGATACGCAGAATGTATGAGGACCAATCTCAATTGGCAGCTCAACTACTCCGATCGAGTTACGGCGGGCTCCATCAAAAGCTTTGATGATGGTATGGCTACTCCAAATTCGATTGGGACTGATATTCATCTTCACCAAGGTAGCGTATGGGCAGATATTTAGAGAGGAACCTCCATCTATTAAAACTCCCACCACCATATATCCGGAGGACAAGACCGCAATGTGCAACGGTTTGCAATGATCGGTCCCTTTGGGCGGTATATCATCTTCAGTGAAGGATATCACATTGTTGTTAAAAATGTGATCAACCAGATGTTGAAACTTTTCCGTATCAACTGATGTCAGTAGATAGGCTTTTTCTAAAACCTTTAATAAGACCTTCTGGTGATTCTCGGAAGTTAGGACCAAGTCCAAGATTGATATCTATTGTGGAGCTTCTTTCAAGCTTAAAACCACCTTGTCTTCGTTATGACCCATAGCGCGGAGGAAATTTTCAATATTCTCAATGGGTATTTTCCCCTTAGACTTGATGACAGGCTTTATAACCTGTTGGGGAAGATACAGTGGATTTTCTTTCAACACTGCAGCAGTTGTATGTGAGGTGGATCCTTCACCTTCTCCATAATTCCACGGAACTGCGCGCAAGCTAACAATAGGATATTGTGCTCTGTACGGCAAGTTGATTGGCTCGGGAGCGGCCACTTTTAAAGGATTGTTGATTCCCTTGAGTTGAATTACTGGCATGACAAGTGATTTGTTAACCCCATCACTTTTAGTGGATATGACTGCTACTACATTCTTCCACTTAGTAGGACACGAATCCTCACTTGCCCGTAACACATTGTCGTTATCTGCCAGACGCAGTACGCCACTATCGATTAAATTTTGAATAAGGTGGCGGAGTGCCCAACATTCTTCTGTGCTGTGACCGCGAGATTGAGAATGATATTGACATACTCCCTCAGAGTTGTATCGTCCTGAACGGGGGTTGATTGGAGGTAGAAGGGAACTAATCCTTCCTTCACTGATTAACATATGAAGGATTTCCTCCATAGGTTGGCCCAAATATGTGAATTTCCTTTTGTTGGCAAAATCCCGACGGGACTTAGCATTTGCTCTCTTCGTTACTTTGTCTTCCAACATTTCATTTTTTGAAAGTGAAGAGGGAATATTCATGACAATAGGTAGGAGACTGGCATGCTCCTGGCTGATTAGCTGACGAGTCACTTGATGCTGATAAGTCACCAGTTCCGCCAATTGCTCAATTTGTTTACAAAGAGCTTTCATCTTTTGTTCCATTGTGAATTGGAACTTGGCGTAATCCCATCTGTCATCACCATTTTTGGGGGTCTGGGAGGATTCACAGCTGAAATTGGAACTCTGTCCACTGCTCCAATTGATCATATTGACCTCTTCTTCCTTGTGCTGAGGAAGAGGGTTGTCTTGAACGTGAGGTTAATCGGGTTTGGTGACCACAATTTTCCCGTTGTCTATCAGGTCTTGGATTTTGTGTGTCAAGGCCCAACAATCCTAAGTATCATGTCCAGGTGCCCCGGCATGATAAGCACATTTCTGAGCAGCATTAAAACCCCGACCATTAGGGCTGGCTGGTGGAAGAAGATGCGTGATTTTCTTCTGTGTTATTAGAAGATTGAGAATGTTCTCGAGGGTGTCCCCTAAGGGTGTGAATACTCGAGGTCATTTGGCTTCTCCACCCTTTGGTATTGGAGGGTTTGAAGACTGTGCTTGAAAGGGAGTGTAATTTCTCCTCTGGATAGGCATGTTTTGACTGCCTTTTTGACCCAGTAGTATCAGGGAAACATCCTCTTCTTTCTTTTTATGGACCCTCCGGGAGTTGTTCCCATAATTTCCAGATTGGATGTGATCAGCAACCGCTTTGAGTGTAGCTAGGTCTTGAATCTTTCTGGATTTCAATCCCATTTCAACCATCTCCCCATGTTTGACCATTTCAGAAAATGGTTTGCTGATGCCGGCTAAAACTCTTTCATAGAAAGGTGCTTCTTGTATGTCTATGAAAGTCATGACCATCTCTGATTCTGTCATGGAAGGACTAACTTGGGCAGCCAGACGTCTCCACCTCTAAGAATACTCTCTGAAAGACTCATTAGACTGTTTCTTGATTTTGGTAATTTGATACCGATCAGGAGCCATTTGAGATTGAAAGTTGTATTGGGTGAGGAAAGAGTGTGCTAGCTCTTCCCAACTATGGATCTTTGAATTGTCTAATCTTGTGTACCACGATCGGGCTTCTCCAGTTAGACTTTTTTGGAATAGTTGCATTCTGAGTTTTTCATCCTCTGCATAAAATCTAAGTTCTCCAATAAACACCTTTAGATGTGTGTAAGGATCTCCTAACCCATCATATTTTTCAAAGTCAGGAGTCTTAAATTTTTCCGGATAATGAATACCAGGGAAAATACACAAATCAGCATATGAAACACTCCCGTGCGTTCGAATTCCTTTGATAGTGCGAAGAGTCTCTTCCATTTGGAGGACTTTCTTTTTGATGTCACCGGTGTCTAGGTCTCCAGTGGGATGGGAAACATCATGAGTTTTGTTGGTTGGATCCAACTGTAGTTCAGGTATTGTAACGACCTGGGTTCCTCCTTGTGTGGAGGATTCAGTATGTATGGGTATTTTCTGATCCTGTGTAGACTGGTGTAATTCTTTTAGTAGAACAACCAAATCTGTAATCTGTTTGCTTAATCCATCGAATTCCTTGCGAGAAACTGGATTAAGTTTAGTCTGGTCGGACGACGACATGATTGACTGTAGTCCTGTTGCATTTTTGGACTTTGAACGGGTGGGAGGTCCGATTGATTCCCTGCAAAAGACTTGCATAGTTGAGTCTTTAGGGTGGATAATAACATGCGATGCGATGTGTCCAATTTAGGAATTTTATCCTGCAAAACGGATGTCAGCTGTTTATAGCATGTATGTGTACACATTTCTTCATATTTCTCATTACATGGAGATAGATATGGAAGATAATTACAAGTAATTGTGCTTTACAAGTAATTTGAAATGAGAGCATGAAGAGACTTTCCTCCGTTTTGGGTTTATCAGAGGCTGACCTATCTTAGGTTACTCTCGCGGCTTTTTGGCATGAAGGTTCCTAAATCATCGCAATCTACTTGACGGGAAGTTAATCCGGTCTTTCAATTGGAGCGAATTTGGGTGGTGCCTTTCCTGAGCCTCGGAGAATCAGGCTTCTCACGAGTCCAGTAATCAAACACCGACGGGATAGCCTCATGGTAGAGGGACCACACAACATACATTCACATACATCGCATCTCACCGTATGACATGATGACATGTGTGAAGCACTAATATCACAAGCAGTTATGGTGCGAAGCACTAACATCACAGGCAGTTTATAGTGCGAGGCACTAATATCGCAGGCAGTTTATAGTGTGAAGCACTAAGTAAGGAAAAGCATTCGTACACATTCATCATAAAATGTAAATGCAACATCCACACACAAGCAGATAACAATTTTGAAAAAATTGTAATAGCGACTTAAGTCCTCTTACTGTAATCCCCAGCAAAGTCGCCACCTGTCGACGTCGGGATTTTTAATTGTCCCTTTCCGTTACTTGTTCTTTGGTGTTCTCATTTTAGGTGAGATTTGTTTAAAAAACAAGTGAAAAAGGTCCGACATGTATAATGTCGACGATTGGACTATAAGAGTCGCCAGTTGGTTTTTTAAATGGTTGTACCAACACAACCGAGAAATGGTTTGCACATTGACCCAGTGATGTGACACTGCTAAACGGGTCGGTGAAACCGAGATTCATTAGGGTCCGGGGACTTGGTTATGCGGGTGGAAGGTGTTAGGCACCCACCCGACATCCGTGTTACCACGGTGACCGCCTCTTTTCAAGAAACTGTTATCTGAATGTGTGTGTGTGTGGGTCAATATGCTGTTATTTGGAAGTAGTACGAGGCCTCGTTCGCACCTATATACACAGGGTTTGAATTTATGTAAAAATTCAATTTTAGCAGGATATGGCAGTGATGTTTTATAAAAGAGGTTTTTCAAATCCTAATGCTCAATAGTAATTGAGACCTTTTATACTCCCATTTTATTTCGTATTCGGCTGGATTGATTTTATTTGACAGATGCGATGCATCTGTACGAAAATAATATACAAAAATTGTTGAATTCCTCGTGAGTATGAAAACCATCTGAGGAAATCCAAACATCATAGATATAATTTACAAGCTGCTTACAGCTGAAAATGTCCATCACGGGAACCAAATCTAGATCCAATGGGATGAATCTGTGATCACATGATTCCTAGGCTCACATGATGCCGCAATTGATATAAACGCAGTAAGCAGGTATATATATATATAAAAGCTGTAAATATATATATACAGACATGATCACCAACCACGAAGTACCTCCATGGTGGATCGAAAATGTAAATAAAGCTGTAAAAGATATCAACCGCCATGGATAAAACTCCAGGCGGGACGAAATGTACAGAAAGCTGTAAAAATGATCAACCACCACGAAGTAAACTCCAGGTGGGACGAAATGTACATAAAGCTGTAAAAACGGTCAACCACCACGAAGTAAACTCCAGGTGGGACGAAATGTATATATATATATATATATATATATATATATATATATATATATATATATATATATATAAAGCATATAAACGCACCGGATGTAAAATCCAGGCTCATCGAACAGAGTTCGACCACAGTTAATATATATATATATATATATATATATATATATATATATATATATATATATATATTAAAGCAGGTAAATGCTCCAAATCGAAGTCTAGGCTCATCGAACAGAGTTCGACACGCAGTTCATGTATATAAATATATATAGGAAAGCAAATAAACGCTCCAGACCGAAGTCTAGGCTCAATCGAGGCATAACTCGATAATGTTAGTCAATATATATATATATAGACTGGAATGAAACCACGGACCAAAGTCCGGGCAAAAGCAAGCAACACGACTCTCAACGTGTAGAAGGGTGTGTGCAAAAAAGTGAAGAGAAAGACTTTAAAGTGTGTGAGAAGGCTTACAGTGGGCTGCCAAAGAAGACTTCTATATCTTTAGAGTGAGTAAACACAAACTTTTGAAGGTAAAAAAGGGCTATATATGAGCTCACAGGTGTTTAAAAGGGGAAAGTACACTGCCTGGGATGAGTGCAGAGCAAATTGGGCAGGGCTTCCTCGCCGTTTTCTCTTGCAAAATGGCCACCCCAAGCCCTCTATATATAGAGGGTGCCTGCGGCTAAGCCGCAGGTGTACCGGAGGCAACCCGGGTGAGCCCGGGATTTTCAGGTCTGGTCGTCTCGAAGTACGTGCACTCGGGCACCGTAATGTCCACTCGAACTTTTAGAAGTGCAATCCGGGCATCTGTTTGAGGTGTACAGGACCTATTTCGGACCGTCGTTGTCAAGAGTTGTACGATGGCATGGGATTAGAGTTTGTACGAAGTCATTAAAGATGGAACGGTGCCCTCCGGTCTTCAAGCTTCAACTTTCATCCGTTACCCCGCACAATAGTCACTCGGGATTGATTAGTCTTGTGGGACATTGTTGCGTAGCTATGTTGAGGCGACGTGGCGTGACATCGTGTTGGTCAGATGACGATGTTGCCCCTCACCGGTGTTATCGCCGGATTGGGCTGATAAAGTAGACGTTGCTCAGCTTCGCTGAGATTGGACTGCTGTAATTTGTTAAAGGTCCTCATTGTCATCTTTGAGGTGTGTCTGTCTTCCCGATGTTATCGTCGGGCTGGTACAGTGGATCTCATTGTGAGCGCCGAGTTTGAAGCTGGTTGCATTTGTAACAAGCATTTTCGGGGTTATCGCCGAAATTGCATTCCTTGGGGTTATCACCAAGGTTAGTGGCTATTCCTATGGTTGGGACTGAGACTGGATACCTCGAGGTTATCTCCGAGATTAATCGGTCTTCTCTAGTGTGTGTTCCGGTATTGTATCTGCATGCCTCGGGGTTATCTCTGAGATTATTACTCCCAGATTACGATCTGGGGTTGATGCTGAACTTTCGGTAGTATCCGGCATGGATATGGATTGTCTTTCAGGGTTCCCTCTTAAAAGACGAATATGCTCTCCTGCAATGTTAGTGACAGGTGTACAAAAAATTTTGAGTGTCTACACACTTATAATTCAACTCAAAGGAATTAACAACCCTTTGAAAGTGGCTGCTTCAGAGCCAATCAACCTATCATTCCGACCACAATATCCTATTGTCAGCATACAAAAAGTCCCTTGGAATTATGGAGAAGCTGAAGGATCCACATCTCATACAACTGCTGCAGTGTCGAAGGAAAATCCACTGTATCTTCCCCAACGAGTGATGAAGCCTGCTATTAAATCAAAGGGGAAAATTCCCATGGAGAAGATTGAGAAATTCCTCCGTGCTATGGGTCATAATGAAGCCAAGGTGGTTTTAAGCTTAAGAGAAGCTCCACATCAAATTTCAATATTAGACTTGGGCTTTAACTTTCGAAGATCACAGGAAGATTCTACTCAAGGTTTTGGAAGAAGCCTATCTGTCGAAATCAGTGGATGTAGAAAAATTTCAACATCTAGTGGATCACATTTTCAACAACAATGTGATCTTTTTCACTGATGATGACATACCACCTGAAGGGATCGGTCATTGCAATCCGTTACACATTGCGATTTTGTCCTCCGGATACATGTTCACTGGAGTCTTGGTAGATAGAGGTTCGTCTCTGAATATCTGTCTTATGCTACATTACTGAAAATGAATGTCAATCTCAAGCGGATCCGAAGCAGCCATACGATCATCAAACCTTTTGATGGATCCCGACGGAATTTAGTCGGAGAGATTGAGCTGCCAATTTAAATTGGTACCCATACATTCTGTGTATCTTTTCATGTGCTCAAAATAGATACAGGATACAACCTGCTTCTAGGGAGACCATGGATTCATATGGTCGGGACAGTCCCCTCCACTCTTCATCAGCAACTTAAATACATTATCAACAATAGCCTAGTCACAGTCAATGCTGAACCGAAATGCCCTCAATATGGTGACCTTCCACTCATCAATGTCAATTCAGATGTTAAGCCGGTCCGTTTTCATGTTTTGGAAGTAACCAACACTCAATACCATTCTGTTGGGATGCCATTTCCCATTCCCAAGATTTCTGTCGAAGTAATGGCAGCTACACAAGAAATGATGTCATTGGGACACCAGTCGGGACAAGGGTTGGGTAAAAATCATCAGGGTATTAAGCACCCGATTCAAGTATCCAGTTAAGTTGGGACAGCTGGAATAGGCTATTCTGCCAGTTCCAGGTACAGGAATCCACATAAGCATAAGCAGATTCCTTCAACGTCAGCCACACAACTATTATCTCCACCTGTAAATCCAGAGTCCGCACAATCTCTGGTAAAGGTGCCAGCCAACGTAATGGTTATGTTATTTCCTAAATCTATACCGGTAAAGGAGAAGGAAGTCTTTGTTCTAGATCCCAAGGTGGAAGAAGAGGAACAGAGAATTAAGCAGGGCATCGTCCGAATGATGTCGGGTGTACGCATCATTGTCCATGATGAACATACAAACAGATACACCCCGGACGATGATTGCCCAGACATAATGGTCATCATTCGGGAGAAGGAGAACAATGACATTCCCTCCATCACTGCATTCCACCAGGACTTTGCCCTTACCAATTGGAGCAGCACTCCTTGTATTGGTCGACAAGGGTAAAATGGGTAGGACTTCTTTCTGCCCTGTAGATATCATAACTGCTTACTTTTCTGTACAGTATTTGCAGTTGTTTTGTCCGTACATGCTAACACTTTAGATGATTAAATAGTTTCATATATATTAAGTGAAAGCATATTTTGTTTCAGGACTCTGAACTTAAATGTGCATGTACTTGCTAATAAGATGCCTCTTCTCCACAAGGATTGTAACTTTGATGAAAAGTTGAACTCCAACTTGATGGAAATACAAGAGGACATTGAGGTGCCTCCGGAGATCAAAGAATGGGTCGAAGACAAACCTAAACCCAACCTTGATCAAACCACCTCCTTCAATTTCGGAACCTTAGAAAACCCTAAGTTAATCCAGATTGGTTCAGACCTAACCCTAAACCAGAGGAATGACATGGTTACATTACTAACCCAATTCTAGGATGTGTTTGCATGGTCTCATGAAGACATGGTGGGTTTGTCCACTGACATTGTCCTTCATCGCCTTCCCATCAAAAAGGAATTCAAGCCAGTCAAGCAGAAACTCAGGCAATTGAAACCTGAGTGGAGTTTAAAGGTGAAAGAATAAATTATGAAATAATTTCAAGCTGGTATTATCATGGTGTCCACATATCCTGAATGGATATCCAACATCGTTCATGTACCTAAGCCTGGAGGAAAGGTGTGAGTTTGCGTGGATTATCAGGATCTGGATAAAGTTTGCCTTAAAGATAGCTTTCCTGTGCCATTTATCCACATTCTCATTGATAATACTGCTCAATATGGCATGTACTCCTTCGCTGATTGCTTTGTGGGGTACCATCAGATCATGGTTGCTGAGGAGGATCGTGAGAAAACTGCTTTCATCATGCCTTGGGGAACCTTTTGCTACAGACGGTTGTCTTTCAGCCTCATCAATGCCGGAGCTACATATTAGAGAGCTTTGATGGCTCCTTTCCATGGCTTAATGCACAAAGAGATAGAGATCTACGTGGATGGCATCATCGTCAAGTCCCGAAGGGAGGAAGACCACTTAAACCATCTCAGAAAGCTCTTCAACAGGTTGCGTAAGTACAACTTGAAGTTGAATCCAGCCAAGTGCGCCTTTGGTGTTAAATCAAGTAAGTTGCTAGGATTTCTAGTCAACCATAAAGGGATTGAGCTGGATCCCACCAAAATTCAGGCCTTTACGAAAATGCACATTCCTCAGACAGAGAAGGAAATACGGGGGTTTTGAGAAAAGTTGACTTCATTTGTAGGTTCATTTCTCAACTCACAGCAACCTGTGAGCCTATCTTCAAGCTGTTAAGGAAGAACTCCTCCATGAAATGGAATGATGAGTGCCAGAAAGCCTTTCTTATCATCAAAGAGTAGCTAGTCAAAGCTCCTATCTTGGTACCACCCATGGATGATGTTCCCATGTTCATGTACTTATCCATAAGTGACAATGCCACGGCCTGTATGCTGTGTGAATCCAGGTCTCTTCGAACCCCGGATCCGGTCCGTCACGATACTACTATCGTCAAACTATTTATATTTTTCATTCATAACTTAATGAATGTAACTCTACTTATTACAATTTAGAATATAAATTCATTCCATTTCCAGGATCTGCACAATGACCTCAAACTTTTATAAGTTTTTAAACTTGGTCATTTACTATTCCTATAATACATCACATACGAAGTTATATAAATATGCGGAATAATTTAAACTTTTTCAATCTCATTTGAAAAAATAATCTTTTATTGATATCTTAACTTGAATCAATTACACATCCTTGAATCAAATTATATTATGATTCAGTCTATTCAAATTATCGTATAAGTATTTACATCTCAATTCGAATTTCTCTATGTATCTCATAGTACAACTTTACAACTTACTATGTACTACACATAGTAAATTACTATCAAGTATATCTACTAGAACCTAAACATGGTTCAAGAGTATATATTTAATTAAACAAATTAATCTTCTTTGATGTGATTGAACTTTATCAATCAAGTAGCATGTAACCTTTACCATGTGTCCTTAACCTGCAAAAGTGGTTATTTGCAAGGGTGAACTCGACAGCCCAACAATTCTAACAGTTTTCATGCAACACATAGCATATAATAGCATATTCAGTTCATGTATTCATAATCCATTAATATTTACTACGCATGTTGCTTCGCACATAACAGGCATAGAGATTTACTAACATAAACATATCATCAAAGATCAACTTTCACATTTCAAACATATCTCATATGCATTTCATATATAGACATCAACATTTGCATAGCATAATATAGCTCAACTAACAGTTATCGAATTCATATAACAATTAGGAACTGAAAGACTTGTCTGATTCGTAGTTTATGTGACAACCCGATATTTTCTATAAAAATAAATCATAAATTTTGCGTATAAATTTTTCTTTTTTATTTATTAAAATAAATATGGATGATATGTGCCAAGGTAATGTGTAATTATAATTATATGTGTGATAAATAAAATTTATTTATTACATTAATTATTGCAAATAAATTTATGTTTAGAAATATTGATTATTATCAATTATATTCTTATAATAATTGATTTCATATTAGCAATGTTTTATTAATTACTTTTCCATGAAAATATAGGTATATATTGTAAGACCCCGAATTTTATGAAATAAAAGTATTCAATTTTTCTTATAATTACTATTCAGTAAATGGTTAAATTGATAAAAATTTAAAGTTATGAGTGAAATATGATTTTTTTTCAAAATAAGCAAGTGGTTATAAAATAATCATTGTTGTCGGGGAATATTCGTTTGGTCGTGGAATATTCTTTCTGTCGGGGAATATTCGTACGACGGCGCAGCTATTTGTGGGCCCCATAAAGAATAACTGTCGGGTGAAGAAAACGACAAATTTAAGTTTTTACAAATAACGGCGTAGTTGTTACCGTTAACACTGTTGGAATACCCGGTGGTTAAAATACAGTAATACGCGTTATTGCACAGTAGCACACGGTATTGCATAGTATTTTTGAAATTATTGATTCTTACGTAAGAAGGCACTACTCAATAATTGTTACAGTAATTACTGTTCAATATTTTATTTTATTGATTCAATAATTGCTACGTTGAAATTTTATATTATTGTTGTTCAATAATTGTTGCTGCACAGTATTTTCCATTATCAGATCAATAATTCATATTATTTAAATAATATTATTAGATAGCATTATTGGCAATGCCTAGAAAGTTCTGTCTAAGGAGAGGTTTGGTCATCTAATTGCGCGCCAGTAAGGAGAAATTCTTATTGGAAAGCCCCCTCTTTCCTGGGAACGGCCTGGTTGTCATAAATGTGATTCTGTAATATTATTTGTGAATAATTAATTATTGATTTATATGATAAGAAAATATTTATTTTATGTGGATATAAATGAGGGATATATTTTTGTGGTTAAAAATGAAGGAGTTAATGTTGAGGTTTTTATCAGTATTTTTGTCGGAATGGAGGTATTAAAAACCAGGATTTTTGAGATATTTTGCGGGGGTTATAATTTTTAATCCGACCGTTGGATCGTGGTAATTTTTGGATATGTTATACATATATAAGTTGAGTATATGTCCATAAATTTTGAACCGTTAAAAATGAACGTATGATTTGTTATGAATTTTACGAGATGACTGGTTCAGAAATTGTTGAATTTTCGGAGTTTATCATTTTAGTGGAAAATTCTAGAATTGGTGGGCCCCACTTGTGGTTGGTGAAGAAATGTGCTGAATTATATTTCAAATGTGGTGGGTGGGAATAGTAGCAGGTAAAGCCATCAGGTTGCAGGTCAAACCTACCAAAATTTTTCTATAAATAGAGGGCTAAGTTAGAATTGAAAATCACACCAGAAACATAAGCTTTCTCTCTTTCTCTCTCTAGATTATTGAGTGTATTTTGTGAGTATTTAGATACTTGGTGAGTTGCTATTCATCAGTGCAAGTTTCCTTCAGCCTTATACCGATCAGAAGTACTGCTCTTTTGAGGTAAGGTCGTAAGGGATAGTAAGGGATAGTAAGGGATTGTAAGGGATAGTAAGGGATAGTAATGGATTTTAAGAGTTGTTATGATTTCAGTTTCGTAATTTTTCTGATCTTCAAAAATTATGAAAAAATTTGAAATGATATTTTGATGAGTTTTATTGATTGTGTCCAAAAATGGTGATTTTTGGATGTATAGATTAAGAGTTATGAATTTTACGGGAAAAGACTATTTTAAAAGTAACAGCTTATAATTCCTTGTGGTTAACTCCAAAATTGATGAAATTTTTATTGGGAGTACATGTATATGATAGAAGTATACTCTGTAAATTTCAGAATTTTTAGACAAAAGTATAATTTTTGATAAATGTCTAAATATTCGGCTATTTTGGCCATATGAAAAATAGTAAATGACTTTTAAAATTTCTGAGAAAAATATATGTTCACTATGGGACTATATTATGCTAAATCCCAGAAAAGAAATATTTTTGGAACTGATTTGGTATTTTTCATGAAAATGGTCTAGTTATGAGTAAATGAATTAAATATGTTTTGTGAAGAAAGAAAATTGGAAAATAGGATTTTATGGCTTGAGAATCCTATATGAGGTATATGCAGATTTTTGATGAGGGTTTTGGTTATTGATGATGAAATTGTAAGAGTTGGTATTTTATGATGATTAAATGCATTAATTAGTAAAGTGTAAACAATTAAAATAAATTGTTTATAAATTTAAGTAATGTTATTCTTTCAATATCATTATACCGAAATATTGGTATGAATTTTATTGTAGAATTTCTATCTTTTGTGTCGGGGTTACTATTCATGAGTTACGAATATTACTCTTGAGATTAAAACTATATGTTGATCATATTATTTTTATCATCATATATAACATTTTTATAACCCTAATGTTAAAATTCTCTTTCACTGGAGTGTAAAGATGGGTAGATTATTGGTATGATCATGACTAGGGTTCTCTTTGGCCTGTAGTGCAAAGTTGAATTGTGACTGGTATGATCATGACCATTGAATTTATAAGTGAATATCTTTAGCTTAAGTGCAAAGGTGAATTGATCAACATGGTTATAATTATTGTTTATATAAATTCTGAAATGATTATATATTTCTTTGAGATATTAATATATTTGGCCTGTAGTGCAAATATGAAATATTGATGAATATCTTTGGCCTGTAGTGCAAAGATGAATTGTTGATGAATATCTTTGGCCCGTAGTGCAAAGATGACATGTTGTTGAATATCTTTGGCCAGTAGTGCAAAGATGAACAGATGTTGAGATAAACATGACCAACTGGTGATATAAATGAATATCTTTGGACGTAGTGCAAAGATGAAGTTATTAGTATGATTATGAACAGGAAATGTGATTTGGTGTAACCATGATCTTTGATGTTTCAGGTAAAGATAGGTGATGAAAATTATCTTCGTCCTGGATGAGAAGAGGAATTTAAAACTACAGTTATGATTATGAGTTATTCATATGATTGTGGACCAGAATTGTTGATTGATGTTACAGGGATAAAACATTGTTGGTGGATTTTTAACATGGAGAAGATAATAGACTTTATAGTCTATTTGACTCTTCTAATGGATTGCTCGTTCCGCTGCAACTATGGTTGAAATTTTTATCATTTACCATATGTTCTAAATCTCTGATTTATTGTTGATGAAGGCTATTGATAATTGAATTATCTTTAGTCATGATATTCTTTACTGAGCTAGTTGTGCTCACCCTTTTGCTTCACAATTCCTTTCAGGTAATAAGAGTGTAGCTGGGTCGAGCGGGGGTAACAAGGGAATAGAACGGTGGTCATCATTTAGTATTTATATTTGGTGAAGAAAATAGGATGAGGCGAACCCAACGTTGGAAGGGTGTTTTGTCACTATCATACAAGATGTCTAATGACATACAACCTCGTGTCATCATAGGACAGGGTTGTGCTCATCCACTTGCTGAGTATATCTATGGGCACTACCTATATAATCTTGGTGTTTGTTTGAAGTATAATTCTCAATTAGAGACAGTGGAGATAATGATAAGTCAAGAGAAGACTCACCATTGGGAAGAATATGATAGTAATCTTCTCATTTTTCTTTGGGGTCTATTGGGTCAACCAAGGATAATTCTGTGGCCATATGATATCTATCATAACCTAGACGCGTGGCCTCCCATGTACGAAGGTTTCCTTGAGCACTTCCCAAAGATTCTAATTTCTAAAACAGTTTTTGACTATACCTTTATGTAAGGTGTTATTGTGAGGTGATGTCCACGGTTGGAACATGAGTCACATTTGGTATATATTTGTATCCAAACTCACAGCATATGTGTTGTTGTATTTTGCACGACAATTGTTGTAATAAAGTTGTAGTTGTTTTCTGTACCATGTATTTGACGACTCAGAATGGGTTGGGTGGAATGAACCTATTTTGGGGTCGTTACAGTTGGTATCAGAGCTATAAGTAAAGAGCCCCGAGCCTCTCGCTGGTGACTTCCTGTTGATGGGGGATGCACCGAAGCCAGACTCTCCGTAGGGGACGCCGTTCTGCGGTGGCAAACTGATAGGTACCATTGTGAGGTGCTGTGGTTGAAGCACCACGAGAGTCACAGTTGGTATCAGAGCTTAGGGATATGATCTCTGGCGGAGATCGGGAAATATAACTAGGAGGGGAGAGATGAGTAAATCCTTCGCTAGTGTGTCCTACCTAAGCTTATTTGTTGGTCAATCATAATATTGGGATATTATGTGATATGTTAATTTGTTCAATTAACCCTTATTTTGAAGCTGTATTCTAGAATGATATCTGAAATACAGGAGATGAGCAATGGAGAAATCATGATGATAGGGAAGATGGAATCTGAAATGAAATCAAGGTATTCTCAACTCTTTGAAATACCAGGTACGTAAATTTCGGAGACGAAATTTCATAAGGAGGGGAGATTGTAAGACCCCGAATTTTATGAAATAAAAGTATTCAATTTTTCTTATAATTACTATTCAGTAAATGGTTAAATTGATAAAAATTTAAAGTTATGAGTGAAATATGATTTTTTTTCAAAATAAGCAAGTGGTTATAAAATAATCATTGTTGTCGGGGAATATTCGTTTGGTCGTGGAATATTCTTTCTGTCGGGGAATATTCGTACGACGGCGCAGCTATTTGTGGGCCCCATAAAGAATAACTGTCGGGTGAAGAAAACGACAAATTTAAGTTTTTACAAATAACGGCGTAGTTGTTACCGTTAACACTGTTGGAATACCCGGTGGTTAAAATACAGTAATACGCGTTATTGCACAGTAGCACACGGTATTGCATAGTATTTTTGAAATTATTGATTCTTACGTAAGAAGGCACTACTCAATAATTGTTACAGTAATTACTGTTCAATATTTTATTTTATTGATTCAATAATTGCTACGTTGAAATTTTATATTATTGTTGTTCAATAATTGTTGCTGCACAGTATTTTCCATTATCAGATCAATAATTCATATTATTTGAATAATATTATTAGATAGCATTATTGGCAATGTCTAGAAAGTTCTGTCTAAGGAGAGGTTTGGTCATCTAATTGCGCGCCAGTAAGGAGAAATTCTTATTGGAAAGCCCCCTCTTTCCTGGGAACGGCCTGGTTGTCATAAATGTGATTCTGTAATATTATTTGTGAATAATTAATTATTGATTCATATGATAAGAAAATATTTATTTTATGTGGATATAAATGAGGGATATATTTTTGTGGTTAAAAATGAAGGAGTTAATGTTGAGGTTTTTATCAGTATTTTTGTCGGAATGGAGGTATTAAAAATCAGGGTTTTTGAGATATTTTGCGGGGGTTATAATTTTTAATCCGACCGTTGGATCGTGGTAATTTTTGGATATGTTATACATATATAAGTTGAGTATATGCCCACAAATTTTGAACCGTTAAAAATGAACGTATGATTTGTTATGAATTTTACGAGATGACTGGTTCAGAAATTGTTGAATTTTCGGAGTTTATCATTTTGGTGGAAAATTCTAGAATTGGTGGGCCCCACTTGTGGTTGGTGAAGAAATGTGCTGAATTATATTTCAAATGTGGTGGGTGGGAATAGTAGCAGGTAAAGCCATCAGGTTGCAGGTCAAACCTACCAAAATTTTTCTATAAATAGAGGGCTAAGTTAGAATTGAAAATCACACCAGAAACATAAGCTTTCTCTCTTTCTCTCTCTAGATTATTGAGTGTATTTTGTGAGTATTTAGATACTTGGTGAGTTGCTATTCATCAGTGCAAGTTTCCTTCAGCCTTATACCGATCAGAAGTACTGCTCTTTTGAGGTAAGGTCGTAAGGGATAGTAAGGGATAGTAAGGGATTGTAAGGGATAGTAAGGGATAGTAATGGATTTTAAGAGTTGTTATGATTTCAGTTTCGTAATTTTTCTGATCTTCAAAAATTATGAAAAAATTTGAAATGATATTTTGATGAGTTTTATTGATTGTGTCCAAAAATGGTGATTTTTGGATGTATAGATTAAGAGTTATGAATTTTACGGGAAAAGACTATTTTAAAAGTAACAGCTTATAATTCCTTATGGTTAACTCCAAAATTGATGAAATTTTTATTGGGAGTACATGTATATGATAGAAGTATACTCTGTAAATTTCAGAATTTTTAGACAAAAGTATAATTTTTGATAAATGTCTAAATATTCAGCTATTTTGGCCATATGAAAAATAGTAAATGACTTTTAAAATTTCTGAGAAAAATATATGTTCACTATGGGACTATATTATGCTAAATCCCAGAAAAGAAATATTTTTGGAACTGATTTGGTATTTTTCATGAAAATGGTCTAGTTATGAGTAAATGAATTAAATATGTTTTGTGAAGAAAGAAAATTGGAAAATAGGATTTTATGGCTTGAGAATCCTATATGAGGTATATGCAGATTTTTGATGAGGGTTTTGGTTATTGATGATGAAATTGTAAGAGTTGGTATTTTATGATGATTAAATGCATTAATTAGTAAAGTGTAAACAATTAAAATAAATTGTTTATAAATTTAAGTAATGTTATTCTTTCAATATCATTATACCGAAATATTGGTATGAATTTTATTGTAGAATTTCTATCTTTTGTGTCGGGGTTACTATTCATGAGTTACGAATATTACTCTTGAGATTAAAACTATATGTTGATCATATTATTTTTATCATCATATATAACATTTTAATAACCCTAATGTTAAAATTCTCTTTCACTGGAGTGTAAAGATGGGTAGATTATTGGTATGATCATGACTAGGGTTCTCTTTGGCCTGTAGTGCAAAGTTGAATTGTGACTGGTATGATCACGACCATTAAATTTATAAGTGAATATCTTTAGCTTAAGTGCAAAGGTGAATTGATCAACATGGTTATAATTATTGTTTATATAAATTCTGAAATGATTATATATTTCTTTGAGATATTAATATCTTTGGCCTGTAGTGCAAAGATGAAATATTGATGAATATCTTTGGCCTGTAGTGCAAAGATGAATTGTTGATGAATATCTTTGGCCCGTAGTGCAAAGATGACATGTTGTTGAATATCTTTGGCCAGTAGTGCAAAGATGAACAGATGTTGAGATAAACATGACCAACTGGTGATATAAATGAATATCTTTGGACGTAGTGCAAAGATGAAGTTATTAGTATGATTATGAACAGGAAATGTGATTTGGTGTAACCATGATCTTTGATGTTTCAGGTAAAGATAGGTGATGAAAATTATCATCGTCCTGGATGAGAAGAGGAATTTAAAACTACAGTTATGATTATGAGTTATTCATATGATTGTGGACCAGAATTGTTGATTGATGTTACAGGGATAAAACATTGTTGGTGGATTTTAACATGGAGAAGATAATAGACTTTATAGTCTATTTGACTCTTCTAATGGATTGCTCGTTCCGCTGCAACTATGGTTGAAATTTTTATCATTTACCATATGTTCTAAATCTCTGATTTATTGTTGATGAAGGCTATTGATAATTGAATTATCTTTAGTCATGATATTCTTTACTGAGCTAGTTGTGCTCACCCTTTTGCTTCACAATTCCTTTCAGGTAATAAGAGTGTAGCTGGGTCGAGCGGGGGTAACAAGGGAATAGAACGGTGGTCATCATTTAGTATTTATATTTGGTGAAGAAAATAGGATGAGGCGAACCCAACGTTGGAAGGGTGTTTTGTCACTATCATACAAGATGTCTAATGACATACAACCTCGTGTCATCATAGGACAGTGTTGTGCTCATCCACTTGCTGAGTATATCTATGGGCACTACCTATATAATCTTGGTGTTTGTTTGAAGTATAATTCTCAATTAGAGACAGTGGAGATAATAATAAGTCAAGAGAAGACTCACCATTGGGAAGAATATGATAGTAATCTTCTCATTTTTCTTTGGGGTCTATTGGGTCAACCAAGGATAATTCTGTGGCCATATGATATCTATCATAACCTAGACGCGTGGCCTCCCATGTACGAAGGTTTCCTTGAGCACTTCCCAAAGATTCTAATTTCTAAAACAGTTTTTGACTATACCTTTATGTAAGGTGTTATTGTGAGGTGATGTCCACGGTTGGAACATGAGTCACATTTGGTATATATTTGTATCCAAACTCACAGCATATGTGTTGTTGTATTTTACACGACAATTGTTGTAATAAAGTTGTAGTTGTTTTCTGTACCATGCATTTGACGACTCAGAATGGGTTGGGTGGAATGAACCTATTTTGGGGTCGTTACATATATTATTTAAATAATATAAGAAATGATTTTAGAATAATTAGAATAATTATTTTATTATATGAATTTTGTTCAGGTTATTAAGTAAATTATTTTTACTTAATTATAAGGTTAATTATGGCAGATAAAATCAGATATGGAATCCAAACCATAATTCTGGGTTTTGATCAAGAAATGATAATAATATTATAATGTTATAATATTTTGATTTTTCAGTGCTATAAATATGTACTATAAAAACGTACTGTTGATGGTTGGTCAATTATGGTATATTGATCAAACCCTAACATTAATTGATTTAACCCTATTTATCAATTTAAATGGGAAATTTAAGATTATTTAATATCTATGTTATATGATATGTGTTATGTGTTACTTCGTGTTATACTAATTAGGAGACCCTAATTATAAATTTAAAACCCTAATTATATGAATTTCTATTAAACCCTAATTCGGAACCCTAGGCGAGAGGTTTGATCTGTCAAGAATTGTGTTACAGTGATTAATGTCAGGTATAATAGGTTGTATATCGCTAATTTAAATAAACCGAATTAGTGATTTAAGACCATAATGATTAAAACCCTAAATTTGAATTCGAAACCTTAATCGCAAAATTAAAACTCTAACCGATATTTTTTGGAACCCTAATTACTAATTTTAAACACTAATTGTTTAAATCGCAAAGTTAATTATGTTATAATACCCTAATGTTCCGGTATAATAAAATTATTAATTTAATCTAATTAATAATTTTAATTTTTCAAATTTTGGAAACTAAATTTAGTTTATAATTTTACAAACCCTAGTTGCTAAATAGTATTTTTGCTTTTTGCTAAACATTAGGGTTAAACCCTAAGGGTCAAACCCTAGGGGTTTGTCAAGTTTCATTTTTGGCCATTAAATTGAATTATTAAATGTCTTTTATGCCCTTTTTAATTCTTTAAGAAGCTTGCTTGCAAATCTAGATAAATTTTGAGTGGTTTACCAAACCAACAACTCCCTTGACCTTCAAATGACAGCAAATCATCTCTAGGTCAGCCCATACATGTATCTAATTGTCTATATATATGGATTGAAGAGAGAAATTGCATTTTGTTCACTTAATTTGTGCAAAAACCTTACTCAACTCTCTCAAGCATTACACCTCCGAAATTATCTAGCATTATAGTCCCATTATCAAGCCCCACTAACACCATAACCAAATCAGCAACACAAAATCAAAAATTTGTTCATCAAAGGTATAAACCCTAACCATAATTTTTTTTCCAATGATCTGTTGTTAGATCTTGTAATTTGTTGTTAAAAGATGTTGTTTATAGTCTAATTTAATGATCTGGGTTAGTATATTACAAGTCCATAACATCTAAATGCTCAAATCAATGATTTTCAAATTTCTGGAAAAATTTCATGTTATGGTCTGACAACGAATGTCAGACCTTGTAGATCCATTTCTGTAATTGGGTTTTGTGTTTTAAAGGTTGATACTTGTAGTATGTTATGTTGTCTGTAATCTGGAACTGATAGATAGCTCCAATCATGCTCAGAATGAAAGTTATGGGCGGCCAAACCTCGTTGACCGGCCATGACTTTCAAAATCTGGAAAAAAAATCCAGAACAGCCCAGAAGCCTCTGACAGGTTCTTTGCGGGCTTAGATCTAACTGCTTGATGATGTTATGTGTTTGTTTTTGTAACCAGATTATATACTGATATTAGTACTTTAATATTATGCCTTAAAATCTCCTAAACAACAAGTAATCTGACTACAGTGGCCAGTAAAAGTAGGACAAACGGCCATGCCTGCATTTTCTGGGAAAAACCCAAAAATTTTTGAACAATTTTTCTGACAAGGTTTGATCGGATTGTACCTGCTTAATTTGTTGTTATTTTGTTGATATTATGATATATATGTATATATATATATATATATATATATATATATATATATATATGTGTGTGTGTGTGTGTGTGTGTGTGTGTGTGTGTGTGTGTGTGTACATTGGTATGTTGTCTACACATTACAACTTGTAGATCACAAAATCATCAACACGATTGATAGTTATAATAGCTTAAAAGTGACTGCTCGAACTGTTCTTCATTTCTGTAAATGAAGAACAGCTCTGACAGCAAATTTGGTTGCTTAGATCTAGCTTGTGTTAGGTTGTTTGATCGTGTTGTTTGTTAGAACATGTAGTCTTGCACTTTGTCTACAAGATCTAGCTTTTGTAATTCCCAGAAACACACTACACAAAGATTTAAAACTGGTCAAACTAGTCCACTCGGTAACTGGGTATGAAGGTTCTGGGCAGCCCAAGAACACCTATATCGACAGTTTCGTCGCTATAGGGCCCTTTAGCTACAGTTTTTGCGAAAATTAATTATTTTTATTTAATAATTAGTATTAATTAGTTTTTAATTCTGAAAAATATAAAATAAATTATTAAAAATTATTTTAAAGTCTGAAAATTATATTTTAATTATTTTGAATATATTTCATAAATATTTAATATTTTTGGAATATTAAAAGTATTTAATTTATTTAATTATAATATTAAATAAATTATTTAAAAATGATTTAAATACATGAAAAATCATTAAAAATTATATTATGATATATGAAAATATTTTAAGTTATTTTTAATGACTTTTAATATTTTGTGATAATTTTCATTAATAAATTAATATTAATGATAATTAAGTTGTTTAATAAATGAATTAAATAAATAATTTAAAAATGATTTTATTATTTTAAAAATCATTTTAAATAATAATAAGATATTTAAGAATATTTTAAGTTATAAAATATAACTTTTAATATTTAAAGGTAAAATTCATTAATTAATTATTATTAATGATATTAAAGATATTAATATTTACATTAAATAAATTAGTTAATAATAAGATATTTAAGAATATTTTAAGTTATAAAATATAACTTTTAATATTTAAAGGTAAAATTCATTAATTAATTATTATTAATGATATTAAAGATATTTAATATTTACATTAAATAAATTAGTTTAAAAATGATTTTAATATTTTAAAAATCATTTTAAATGAAGATAAAATGTTTAAAGATATTTTAAGTTATAAAATATAACTTTTAATATTTGAAGGATAATTTCATTAATAATTTGATATTAATGATATTAATTTAACCCTAATGATATTAAATTTATTTAATAATTATATTAAATAAATAGTTTAAAAATAGTTTTATTAATTTAAAAATCATTTAAAAAGGGATATAAATGAATTAAAAATATTCTAAGTTATAATTAATAACTTTTAATATTTAGATAAATAGTTCATTAATAATTTAATATTAATGGTAATTATTTTATAATGATTTTTAAATGTTTTAAAAATCATTTAAGGGTAATATAAATGTTTTAAAAATATTTTAAGTTATTATTAATGACTTTAATATTTTGGCAATGGTTTCATTAATAGCTTAATATTAATTAAATATTAATGGTAATAGAATTTTTTATTATTAAATCATTTAATAATGATTCTGATATTTCAAAATTATGATAAATGGTAATAATTATTTAAAAATTATTATAAGGCCATGAAAAATAGTGCGACGGGTGTTTAAGTTATCCAAATGAATATTGAACTACTGTATAGAGTTTTAGACTCGATATTTACCCGATAAAGCTGTCGGTAGACTGACATATTTCAGAAATTGATCTGGACTTAGATAGGATGACTGGATAACTATTTATTTGTGATTCAATGATGTTAAAGTTATGTGACAATGTGATTATATGATATGATATATTATTCTAATCAGACCAACGATCTATTTAATGATAGGGATTGATAGAAAAGATAAATCTAAGTTGTGTAAGCAGCTGAGAAGGCAAGTATCTAACCCTTTGCATTTACTTTATGCAATGGACATGCGTAAGATAATATCTGAATTGTTCATATCAATTGTTCAAATATTTCAACCTTTGTATATACTTATGCAATGATTCTGTATAAGTAAGCTATTAAGCAATAATTTTTGTACAATTTCCTTTATCATGTTAATATTGATCAAGTTATTTATTTTGTTCGTTAATTTCTATAACATGGTTATACAAGTGTCCCCACTTGGATAATCATTATATTTTATCACATGTTGATACATACTTATAGTTGCCTAGTATGTATACGTTGAAATAAAAGTCGTCTAAGCTATTTGATCCAACTAGACATAAAATTTAAAGTTGTTGTTGAACAAGATAAAACTTATTCAACCGAATTGTTTTGGTATGGATTCAAGACTGTCATGAACATCCCAATCATGGGAAATTTTTATGCGCTAAGGCGGACAAAGGATGGACGATAATATCGTTCTAGCAATGTAGTATTGATCAATACAGGGCATAACGGGCTGATCACCCCCGTGTCCGTAAGTTATGACGGTTTACAAATGAATTTCTATTTAACCCTTTCGAAAATAGAAAACAATGTTCATAGTCTGTTAATTGATCCTCATTAATAGTCAATACGTAGTTTTTAAAAATTTGAAATAAAAATGATATGTTGTTATTTATTGGTTCAGCTTACTTCACAACTGTTGCTTCGTTGTAGAAGTATCCTTCCAAGAAAATATTTAATTCATTCAGTTAACTATTATTGTTGCTATTACTTGTTGGGCACTCAAATGCTCATCCTTGCTTTAATTTAAATATTTTCAGCTAAGGGTGAGCAACCCGAAGGATCTGCCAAGAATAAAGGGAAAGAAAAAGTTGATGAATGACTGTTTATGCTATCTTTTGTAATAATCAAACTTTATTAGGATATGGATGATAAATATTATTATTATCATGTAATGAATGTTGAAGGTTTCGTACTTGGGATTTGGGAAACTCTGATAATGTGTAAATTAAATTTGATAAATCTATATTATTGTTATTATTATTAGTATTATTCCGCTCATAGAAATGGTATCGTGAAGCACCGAATTCGGGTTTCAAGTATCCGAATTTGGGGGCGTCACATCATGGTATCAGAGCTATAGGGTTAGAAACCTTAGGTGAGATAGACCTTAGGCTATAACCTTAGAACAGAGGGAAACGTTGAAAATATAAATAACTCATATAGAGTTTAAAAATGGATGAATCGGATAAATTCATCGTCAAACTAATTAAAAGATAACTTATATAAAACCCTTATGTGTTATGTGTATATATTTTATGCTAATCAGGATAATTTATGTGTGTAGATGTCAGGTGAAAAAGGATTAAGATACCCTCGGATCGTAAAGAAGGAGTCGATATCAAAGCAATAGCTGAAATAGAGGCTCAAAGTGAAAGCAACCTCGATGAGGTGGTTATAGTGGAAAATATCGTACCAGATCCAGAAATGGTGGAACTAACCGATAGTGATTCAGACACTGAAGTTGGAGCTGACCAAGCATCAACCGAAGTGCAGAATCTGCGGGACCAGGTTTCCTCTTTGGAACAGTTATGGGAAATAGAAAAGCTGCTAAATAGTCAACTGCAAAAAGCATTAATTGAAATAATGGAAGAACAGGATAAGCTTAAAATCCAAATTGATCAATTGGGAGCTAAAAGCAATAAGTCGGGTGCAGCTCTGAACAAGAAGGGAAAAAGAAAAATGAAAGACCGTAATCTAGGTAATCCTGATAACAACCAAGGAAACTTTAATCGAATAGAAAAGTGTACAAACTGTGATAGGAAGCATGATGGTATATGCAGAAAAGGGGAGAATGTTTGCTAAAATTGCGGACATGGGGGACATTTTTCTCCTCAGTGTCCCAATCCAAAGCAGTGTGTTTGTTTCATCTGTGGGATAGAAGGACATTAGGCAAAAAGTTATCCAAAATCAAGAAAAAGGCGTAGTGAATAAGTAGTATAGGTTCTGTGGTGTAGGTCTGTTTAATATAATATGTGTGATAGGTATGTTTGTGTAATGTAATATTTTAAGCTTTTGTATGGGTCAAAGCTGTAAATCCCGACTTTTGTAGTCACAAAGGGATAATAGTATGGACTATGCTATGTAAATTACTTTGAATTAATAAACCTATGTTTGAGTGATGAAAAAAGTTTAAAGTATTAAACTTATATGATAAGGTTTAGAATATAAGTTAAATTTATGATTTTATTTAATCAGATAATGCCGCCAAGACGTCAAACTAGAAACCAAAGGGCAGAAGAATCTGTCAACAATGTTGAGGGACAACCACAACCAGATCCAATGCAGCAATTCGCTAACATGGTAGCTCAAGCTATGCAACAAAGAATGCCAGCCGCAGGGAACCAGTAGGACAATCGCTTGGCAAACTTTAAGGACTTCAAAGCTGTAGGACTGCCCGAATTTAGAGGTACAACTGACCCTGTAGAAGCCCAAACTTAGGTTAAAGAAATTGAAAAGGCGTTTGTATTAGCTAGGGTAGCTGAGGGGCAAAAGACCGCTTTTTCCACCTACATGATGAAGGGCGAGGCAAATTTTTGGTGGGAAGCGAATCAGGCGAGGACTGTAGCAGGTGTAGGTGTAGTTGCTTGGGAAAGATTCAAAACTTTATTTTTCGAAAATTATTTTTCATCTAGTATGCAGGCTAGGATGGAAGTAAAATTTCTTGAATTAAAACAGGAAAATATGACGGTGTCTGAATACGTCGCTAAGTTTAATGAGTTGGCTAGGTTTACTCCGCATCAAGTTGATACGGAGGCTAGAAAAGCACGAATGTTTGAGCTGGGATTAAAACCCTGGATCTACAACAAGGTGGCAGTGTTGCAAATTCCTACATTTGCAGCACTCATGGAGAAAGCTATTATTGCTCAGGAGGGGAGTAAGGCCATGAGCCTATACAACAAACAAAGAAGGAATAAGGGTAAGGTTGAGAGAGCTGGGAAGGTGGAAGAGAATACTGGGAATAGGAGGGATAAGAGGAAGGGGAACAACTTTAGTGGTGTGCAGGTAAAACAAGAAGGTGTAAAGAAGAAGCAGGTGGTACAATGTGGGAACTGTGAGAAAAATCATTTAGGGGAATGTCTGAAGGGAAAATTCGCATGTTTCAAGTGCGGGCAGGAGGGCCATATCTCTCCCAACTGCCCCAATTCTAAGACAATTGGTGGGTGTTTTCTCTGTGGATCAAAGGACCATAAGGTGAAAGACTGTCCGAAAAGAAGAACGGAGGCAGAAAGCGTGAACGTGGGAAAAAGCGGCGGAGCCTTGGCAATTACAGGACCAACTTCATCTGGCAAGCCGACCAAATCTACTGTACGGGTCTTCAATATGACAGTTCAAGACACGATGGCAGCTGGCAATGGAACTCCAGGTACTTTTCGTATAACTTGTATTTTCTTATATATGATTTTCCTATTTATAGTAAATTATTTTATAAAGAAATTTTGAAGGAGGAATTTGAGTTCTTTTAGAAACCAATTTTTCCGTTTAATCAGAAAGACAAGCTTTATGTGAATAGTTAAAGATCAGTTCGATCAAAATTGATCGAGATCTACTTGCAATGATTATGTATGCTATGTGTCGTGTATGTATAGGTTTTAAAACGGTGATTCCGGGGACGAAATCTTTATAAGGGAGGGTGAATGTGACAACCCGATATTTTCTATAAAAATAAATCATAAATTTTGCGTATAAATTTTTCTTTTTTATTTATTAAAATAAATATGGATGATATGTGCCAAGGTAATGTGTAATTATAATTATATGTGTGATAAATAAAATTTATTTATTACATTAATTATTGCAAATAAATTTATTTTTAGAAATATTGATTATTATCAATTATATTCTTATAATAATTGATTTCATATTAGCAATGTTTTATTAATTACTTTTCTATGAAAATATAGGTATATATTATTTAAATAATATAAGAAATGATTTTAGAATAATTAGAATAATTATTTTATTATATGAATTTTGTTCAGGTTATTAAGTAAATTATTTTTACTTAATTATAAGGTTAATTATGGCAGATAAAATCATATATGGAATCCAAACCCTAATTCTGGGTTTTGATCAAGAAATGATAATAATATTATAATGTTATAATATTTTGATTTTTCAGTGCTATAAATATGTACTATAAAAACGTACTGTTGATGGTTGGTCAATTATGGTATATTGATCAAACCCTAACATTAATTGATTTAACCCTATTTATCAATTTAAATGGGAAATTTAAGATTATTTAATATCTATGTTATATGATATGTGTTATGTGTTACTTCGTGTTATACTAATTAGGAGACCCTAATTATAAATTTAAAACCCTAATTATATGAATTTCTATTAAACTCTAATTCGGAAACCTAGACGGGAGGTTTGATCTGTCAAGAATTGTGTTACAGTGATTAATGTTAGGTATAATAGGTTGTATATCGCTAATTTAAATAAACCTAATTAGTGATTTAAGACCATAATGATTAAAACCCTAAATTTGAATTCGAAACCTTAATAGCAAAATTAAAACTCTAACCGATATTTTTTGGAACCCTAATTACTAATTTTAAACACTAATTGTTTAAATAGCAAAGTTAATTATGTTATAATACCCTAATGTTCCTGTATAATAAAATTATTAATTTAATCTGATTAATAATTTTAATTTTTCAAATTTTGGAAACTAAATTTAGTTTATAATTTTACAAACCCTAGTTGCTAAATAGTATTTTTGCTTTTTGCTAAACATTAGGGTTAAACCCTAAGGGTCAAACCCTCAGGGTTTGTCAAGTTTCATTTTTGGCCATTAAATTGAATTATTAAATATTTTTTATGCCCTTTTTAATTCTTTAAGAAGCTTGCTTGCAAATCTAGATAAATTTTGAGTGGTATACCAAACCAACAACTCCCTTGACCTTCAAATGACAGCAAATCATCTCTAGGTCAGCCCATACATGTATCTAATTGTCTATATATATGGATTGGAGAGAGAAATTGCATTTTGTTCACTTAATTTGTGCAAAAACCTTACTCAACTCTCTCAAGCACTACACCTCCAAAATTATCTAGCATTATAGTCCCATTATCAAGCCCCACTAACACCATAACCAAATCAGCAACACAAAATCAAAAATTTGTTCATCAAAGGTATAAACCCTAACCATAATTTTTTTTCCAATGATCTGTTGTTAGATCAAAAATTTCCAGGTTCTTTGCGGGCTTAAATCTAACTGCTTGATGATGTTATGTGTTTGTTTTTGTAACCAGATTATATACTGATATTAATACTTTAATATTATGCCTTAAAACGGCCATGACTGCATTTTCTGACTACAACAAGTAATCTGACTACAGTGGCCGGTCAAAGTAGGACAAACGGCCATGACTGCATTTTCTGGGAAAAACCCAAAAATTTTTGAACAATTTTTCTGACAAGGTTTGACCGGCTTGTACCTGCTTAATTTGTTGTTATTTTGTTGATATTATGATATATATATATATATATATATATATATATATATATATATGTGTGTGTGTGTGTGTGTGTGTGTGTGTGTGTGTGTGTGTGTGTGTACATTGGTATGTTGTCTACACATTACAACTTGTAGATCACAAAATCATCAACACGATTGATAGTTATAATAGCTTAAAAGTGACTGCTCGAACTGTTGTTCATTTCTGTAAATGAAGAACAGCTCTGACAGCAAATTTGGTTGCTTAGATCTAGCTTGTGTTAGGTTGTTTAATCGTGTTGTTTGTTAGAACCTGTAGTCTTGCACTTTGTCTACAAGATCTAGTTTTTGTAATTCCCAGAAACACACTACACAAAGATTTAAAGTTAGTCAAATTAGTCCACTCGATAACTGGGTATGAAGGTTCTGGGCAGCTCAAGAACACCTATAGCGACAGTTTCGTCGCTATAGGGCCCTTTAGCGACAGTTTTTGCGAAAATTAATTATATTTATTTAATAATTAGTATTAATTAGTTTTTAATTCTGAAAAATATAAAATAAATTATTAAAAATTATTTTAAAGTCCGAAAATTATATTTTAATTATTTTGAATATATTTCATAAATATTTAATATTTTTGGAATATTAAAAGTATTTAATTTATTTAATTATAATATTAAATAAATTATTTAAAAATAATTTAAATACATGAAAAATCATTAAAAATTATATTATGATATATGAAAATATTTTAAGTTATTTTTAATGACTTTTAATATTTTGTGATAATTTTTATTAATAAATTTATATTAATGATAATTAAGTTGTTTAATAAATGAATTAAATAAATAATTTAAAAATGATTTTATTATTTTAAAAATTATTTTAAATAATAATAAGATATTTAAGAATATTTTAAGTTATAAAATATAACTTTTAATATTTAAAGGTAAAATTCATTAATTAATTATTATTAATGATATTAAAGATATTTAATATTTATATTAAATAAATTAGTTTAAAAATGATTTTAATATTTTAAAAATCATTTTAAATGAAGATAAAATGTTTAAAGATATTTTAAGTTATAAAATATAACTTTTAATATTTAAAGGATAATTTCATTAATAATTTGATATTAATGATATTAATTTAACCCTAATGATATTAAATTTATTTAATAATTATATTAAATAAATAGTTTAAAAATAGTTTTATTAATTTAAAAATCATTTAAAAAGGGATATAAATGAATTAAAAATATTCTAAGTTATAATTAATAACTTTTAATATTTAGATAAATAGTTCATTAATAATTTAATATTAATGGTAATTATTTTATAATGATTTTTAAATGTTTTAAAAATCATTTAAGGGTAATATAAATGTTTAAAAAATATTTTAAGTTATTATTAATGACTTTAATATTTTGACAATGGTTTCATTAATAGCTTAATATTAATTAAATATTAATGATAATAGAATTGTTTATTATTAAATCATTTAATAATGATTCTGATATTTCAAAATTATGATAAATGGTAATAATTATTTAAAAATTATTATAAGGCCATGAAAAATAGTGCGACGGGTGTTTAAGTTATCCAAATGAATATTGAACTACTGTATAGAGTTTTAGACTCGATATTTACCCGATAAAGTTGTCGGTAGACTGACATATTTCAGAAATTGATCTGGACTTAGATAGGATGACTGGATAACTGTTTATTTGTGATTCAATGGTGTTAAAGTTATGTGACAATGTGATTAGGAATGTGCTGACTGCAATAAGCAGTATTATATGATATGATATGTTATTCTAATTAGACCAACGATCTATTTAATGATAGGGATTGATAGAAAAGATAAATCTAAGTTGTGTAAGCAGCTGACAAGGCAAGTATCTAACCCTTTGCATTTACTTTATGCAATGGACATGCTTAAGATAATATCTGAATTGTTCATATCAATTGTTCAAATATTTCAACCTTTGTATATACTTATGCAATGATTCTGTATAAGTAAGCTATTAAGCAATAATTTTTGTACAATTTCCTTTATCCTGTTAATATTGATCAAGTTATTTATTTTGTTCGTTAATTTCTATAACATGGTTATACAAGTGTCCCCACTTGGATAATCATTATATTTTATCACATGTTGATACATACTTATAGTTGCCTAGTATGTATACGTTGAAATAAAAGTCGTCTAAGCTATTTGATCCAACTAGACATAAAATTTAAAGTTATTGTTGAACAAGATAAAACTTATCCAACCGAATTGTTTTGGTATGGATTCAAGACTGTCATCAACATCCCAATCATGGGAAATTTTTATGCGCTAAGGCGGACAAAGGATGAACGATAATATCGTTCTAGCAATGTAGTATTGATCAATACAGGGCATAACGGGCTGATCACCCCCGTGCCCGTAAGTTATGACGGTTTACAGATGAATTTCTATTTAACCCTTTCAAAAATAGAAAACAATGTTCATAGTCTGTTAATTGATCCTCATTTATAGTCAATACGTAGTTTCTAAAAATTTGAAATAAAAATGATATGTTGTTATTTATTGGTTCAGCTTACTTCACAACTGTTTCTTCGTTGTAGAAGTATCCTTCCAAGAAAATATTTAATTCATTCAGTTAACTATTATTGTTGCTATTACTTGCTGGGTACTCAAATGCTCATCCTTGCTTTAATTTAAATGTTTTCAGCTAAGGGTGAGCAACCCGAAGGATCTGCCAAGAATAAAGGGAAAGGAAAAGTTGTTGAATGACTGTTTATGCTATCTTTTGTAATAATCAAACTTTATTAGGATATGGATGATAAATATTATTATTATCATGTAATGAATGTTGAAGGTTTCGTACTTGGGATTTGGGAAACTTTGATAATGTGTAAATTAAATTTGATAAATCTATATTATTGTTATTATTATTAGTATTATTCCGCTAATAGATATGGTATCATGAAGCACCGAATTCGGGTTTCAAGTATCCGAATTTGGGGGCGTCATAATTTATCAACTACAACTTAACTGCGTATCATTATCTGCACTTTGTGTATTCCTACACATTCGTATAATTATGGATTCATACCCATCAGTCATACATTTCATACGCTCTTAATATAAGAACAAATAGTGTTTCCTAATTAGGTTTCATTTTTACTTGAACTTAAGATAACCATGAGACTAGCTCATTCTACTATCATATTTATCTAAACAATCTTGTTTCATATCTTGTAGTCCTTAAGGACAACATATAACTATAACTTAAGACCATGCAGTTAACAAACTGCTCTTGGTCACTCTGCAGGACGGCGCGACCGTGCTGTATTTAAGCTTGGGAGTGGCGCGGCCGCGCTATTCGCTGCCAAAACCAGACTTGAGCTTTTCATTGCTCAGTCTAGTCCTAACCTACTATGCATTCTGATACATACTATAAACATACAACAAGTAGGTTCTGATTTTTCTTCAAGTTCACATTTCAAACCATTTAGTTTTTAATTACATAGCTCTATGTTGAATTATTCACATCAACAAGGTTTAACAAAGGTTCAATGTTTATAAACTTTTAAACCTTATATTAGTACTAACAAGTCTTTAATAGAATGTTCATTCAAATCTAATTCAAAGTTACATGGTTTTCACGTCGGACTTTCATATACCTTAAGTAATTCAAGTCCATGCTTCAAGGTCAACTACTAAGGTCATGTTATCACATAACAAGCTTAAACAATACTAAGTAGGCATGCTCGTGCTTATAATACACATGTATACTTAATCACATAGTATATGCTTTAGAAATTCATTTCCTTGAATATGCGTGCGAAGGTGAAATCCAGGTTTCACCACATGATGCTTATGTCAACATGTGTATAGGCATAATGAATCTTAATATACATGCTCGCATGATCATAATGTAACTCACATAGTGTTTGATGCTATCATGTTACACATTCTAAATTTTTCATAAAAATCGCACTAAGTCAACAAGGTAACTTGGTACATGTCAAGTGCCTCGTAACCACGACTCTTATGTATTAGAGCACCTATACAAGTCATTTATACGTGCTCAAATGATCGAAATGTGAACATCCTATATATACGTCCAAAAACTCTAAGTTTGTCTTTTGAAATCAATGTAGTCTTTAATCATGTATACTAGTGTGTGCTCAACACCTTAAGCATGCCTTTCATGTATCTATCTCATTTACATAGACATACATATTTCATTTACTTTTAAAACATGTTTAAATAACGTATGTCATGCTTAACTAATTGAGTGCACATATCATTCATGCTTAAAGGCATAAACAACTCCATCATGCTTGCTTATAAGGTCATAATGCAAGTAAAACAATGCTCATCAAAATTAGTTTCTAAAACTTTTAAATTTCTCTTTAAAACCCATACTAAACCGAGCTTGACAACCTTTTATGTGCAATATATCTTGAAATTACATTCCTTACCCATCCGCACACATAACTAGGTCACATTCACATGTTCACAAAGTCAGAACTTAAAAGACACAAAGTTCGTCAAGTTTCATTTTCAAACTTCAAGTTTTCTTTAAGAAATCATTGTTAAAGCATTCCATTATAAGTAAAGTAATCTTAGTCATATGACATATTCATTATCATGCATATTCATGCTTTATCACTTAGATTAACATATTCTATCGTCAGGAGCACTATACTTGCGTATGTGCTTGTTCGACGCCCTCCGATCGCCTCTGAATACATAACAATCACAAAGATGACTATTTTTACCCTTTCTAAAGACCTCAAATTGAACAACTTAAAGAATAAAAGTTGTAGTTCTATTCGTCCTTGTTCCGGATCATCTTGAATCGCCTCAATCGGAGTTCGTATGAAAAAGTTATGACTGTTTTACCAAAATAGGTCAAAGAAGTCACAGTCATCACACATGGGGCACGGCCGCAGCCCTTTTCCTCATCATTACCACACACCCGCGCCATTTCCCAGCCCCAGCTATGCGCCCACGTGCACGGGCAGCGCGCCAGCGCGAGGCTTCGCACAGATAACAGTTTTGGTCATAACTTTCTCATTTTAAGTCCGAATTAGTTGGTTTTCGATTCATTGGACTCGTTAAACTCTTAGCTACCCATCTACAGAGTAGTTATAACACTTCAAACACATTAACTAACCCAAAGATTAATCCAAAACTCATATTCATACTAAAATTTTATGTTTTGAAAAGTTTAGCGAATTCATTCACTACGAATTCGTTTCTCAACCAAATTGGTTCGTTTAACTTGCGTTGTTTTCGTATTCAACCATATTAACAGTATCTAGCAACAATTCATGGATTACGACAACATTTAGCCATCAATTTTTGGACTTAAAAGTGACTATTTCATGATATTTCTAAGAATTTACAAAACTTAGAACTTAAGAGCATTAAGGTTAGAATCATTACCTCTTGGTTGCTCCAATTTGCTATCTATAGCTCTGCAAAACTCTGATTACTCTCAATTCTATCAACCTCTCATAGCCAATTTCTCAGAGAAATTTTCCAACGGGAAAGAGAAGGAGTTGGCTTTATTTATAGAGGAACCATTGACCAAACAATGGCTTTGCCCAACAATTTAAACCAAAGGGAAGAAGAAGAAGCTAGTGGATGCTCAAGAGTTAGTCACCAACTCCATGCTCAACCATCATCAACTCTACTACGTAATGAAGAAGAAATAGGATAGGCCAATGGCCTATTTACGCGTCTAATATGTAAATGGGTGACACTGATTTTGGGACAAGCTTATAACTCAGCAACTGAAGCTTAGTTTAGTTCCTTCAATTCACAAAATGAAATTTTAATGTGTTAAGGCTACTACCCTAAGTAAATTTGGGGATTATTTATGTACTCACATCATATAATCCATGTACATTTAGGCTAGACCAAATAATATTTTAATTGGGCTAAGTATAATTCAATTGGGTATTCCCAACCCACTATTTCTTATCACACTTAATATCATAATGATTAATATCAATCCTTTAATTTATTCTCATTAATTCTCTTTTAATAATTTCAGTTAAATCTTTAGTCGGGCTTAACTTTAATATTTAAGCCATACAAGTCTTATTTATCTCATTTACTGGAGTTATATAACTCAAGCTCATTATTTCTCCAATAAAATATTAGGGGTCTATGCCACGTTTGACTTTTTCCCAATTCCACATTAATATAAAGTTTAGGTCACACTTTATCATAATGCTAATTTATTTAGCTTACTTAAATAATTACATACTTTACACTTAGAATAATTAATATTTATTCTATTATTTAAATTATACACTATACGTATAATTATTTGATTGTCCCAAGATAACTTCTTCAGCCATTACATTTAGCCACATCTCAAATATTAATCTAACATATAAATCTCTAACCAATATTCACTTATATATATATATATATATATATATATATATATATATATATATATATTGGTTTTCTTCTATCGTCATCAACATACAGATATACAAGTCTAAACCTAGCACGCATCGAGTATTTAATAGTATTCAATATAGTACACTGAGTGGTTTCTCACAAACAACCAACAAATTAGTTTCCGTCTCGTCTACACTGTTTTCACAATGAGTTAGATCGGTTATTAATTCGTATATACCTCCGCTCTCTAAAGGAATCGTTTAGCCCATCTCCTATACATCAACCATTAAAGGGTACGGTTGCACTACCTTAGACTTGATACTTACTCTTACAAATACTCAAGAAATTGGTGATTATCAAGATATTTAATGTCACCAACTTACTATGATAAAATAATTTCACATAAATTATTTAATACCGATAGATAAATCTTATCCATCTTCTTAACACACATCGAGTCTTTAATAGTATTCAATATAGTACACTGAGTGGTTTCCCAAAACAACTAACAAATTAGTTTTCGTCTCGTGTACACTGTTTTCACAATGAGTTGGATCGGTTACTAATTCGTATATACCTCCGCTCTCTGAAGGAATCGTTTAGCCCAGCTCCTATACATCAACCATTAAAGGGTACGGTTGCACTGCCTTAGACTTGATACTTACTCTTACAAATACTCAAGAAATTGGTGATTATCAAGATATTTAATGTCACCAACTTACTATGATAAAATAATTTCACATAAATTATTTAATACCGATAGATAAATCTTATTCATCTTCTTACTATTCATCTCTACAATTTATAATAAATATATAATAATGATATATATTCATTAAACACAACATTACATATTACATAGCTCATATTACCCTATGTAACACAATACCACATACCTCGTTACACATTTATATATTCTTATTCGAACCCATCTCATGCTTTAAGAATTTTATGTACTAAATTCTTATTTAAGTATTTTCTAAAAATTCGGGTTCTTACATGCTGGGTCAGAAAGACGATAAAGGCCGAGAACGAGCGATCTATTACCTCAGAAAAAGATTCAGCAGTAATGAACACAAGTACACTCTGATTGAGAAGACTTGTTATGCTTTAGCATGGGCTGCCATGAGGTTACAACATTACCTCCATGGGCACGCAACCTATCTCATATCCTGCGTGGATCCTCTCAAGTATGTGTTCAGCAAGCCCATACTGAATTGTCGACTGTCCAGATGGCAGTTGATTCTGCAACAATTTGACATTATTTACGTGACGCAAAAGTCCATCAAAGGTCAGGGAATCGCGGATCAACTGGCCGCTGCACCTTCAGGGGATTTCAAACCCTTGGAAACATACTTCCCCAATGAAGGGGTAATGACAATTCCGCAACACCATCAGTACGATACACACCAAACACGGAACATGTATTTTGATGGAGTTGTTAATATGGAAGGTTCTGGAGCTGGAGCAGTTCTAGTATCCGGTACGGGGGAGCAGTATCCCGTCGCCGTTAAATTATAGTTTGTCAGCACCAACAACACAGCTGAGTATAGGGTGTTCAAAAAATTCAGTTTTTTCAGTTTTTTACCGAACCGGTTGAAACTGGTACCAGCGGTACCGATTTTTTTCGATTTCAGTTTTTTCGGTACCGATTTTTTGGTTTTTTTATATTTTTCGGTACCGGTAGCGGTAATAAAAAATTTGAATTCGGTAAATACCGAAAAACTGAAAAAAACCGAATTCACCAACTTCCATTTCATTCTAACGATTAGATTAGAGAGAGAGACCGGTAGAAGAGAGAATTAAAGAGTATTTAATATAGTATATGTTGGACTCTGACTTCTTACTCAGAATTAAACTCAAACATGTACTAATATCTTACATTTAAAAATAAATTAAAAAAATTATTACTAAATTATCATCTTTAGGCTTTAGTCTTACTGTTCACATTAATTGAATGAATTTAAAAACATTTTACACAAGGTAGGTAACAGTAACACAAGTATCAAATTATTACCAAGACCTACACTTATTATTACTACTCCTTCATTTTATAATAATAGCCGTCATGAATTAAGAAAATATTTAATATTATTATTTAATAGTTAAAATTTGTGTAAAAATTTATCACTATGAGAAGTTAAAAACTATTAATATAAAAGAGAGAATTTATTAAAACAATGAAACAAGTTAGAAATGATATAAGAAATAAAAAAATTTATTCTCTTAAAAAATTACAAACCATAAATAAATTGTAATTAGTATTTGTAAGAATATAATTTACTAGTCTCATTTTTTAGTTTTAAAAATATTGTTAATATTAAAAAAAATTTATTTAATTATTGCGGTATAACCGAAAACGGAACCGAAAAAACCGGTACCGACTTTGTGCCGAACCGGTACCGGTACCGGTTCTTAATTTTTCGAATTTTTCGGTTCAGTACTGATTCGGTTTTTTCGGTACCGGTTCGGTTTTTTAACGATGAGCACCCCTAGCTGAGTATGAAGGCTGTATCATGGGGCTAAAACTTGCCCGTTCAATGGGCATCAGGCGGTTAACTGTCTTTGGGGATTCATAGTTGGTAGTCAAACAATCCACGGGAATCTATCAAACCAAAGAGCTACATTTGCTACCTTACCATCGGCAAGTTTTACAGATAGTTTCGGAGTTCGAAGAGATCTCCTTTCTACGCATTCCTCTTAATAGGAATGACTTTGCAAACGCATTAGCAACTTTGGCCTCCTTGATTCACATACCTAACAAGAAACACATGCCAAGCGTCACATTAGCCCTGCAAAAAGGCACCAGCCTATGGGAACTATGTTGGAGAAGTATCGGATGAGCTACCTCCCATCCAACAACCTTGGTATCAGTAATATCAAGGAGTACTTGCGAGATGGATCTACACCCGCTGAGGCGAGCCTAACTGAACAAAGGCGGATTCATCGACTAGCTATGAAATTCTACCTGAGCGGAGATGCACTCTACAAGAGAGATGCAGGACTAGGTATCCTCGGATGCCTGGACAAGGATCAAGCTCAGAGACTCATGCATGAGATCCATGGTGGAATATGTGGCCCACACATGAGCGCCCCTTTACTTGTAAAGAAGATCCTTAGAATATGACATTATTGGCTTTCTCTCAAGGCTGACTGCAATGACCACGTCAAGAGATGTTATCAATGCCAAATTCATGGGAATGTTATCCACTCCCCTCCATGGGAGCTCCACAATATGAATTCACCTTTGCCTTTCGCAATGTGGGGAATGGACGTGATCGGGCCCATTGAGCCCAAAGCCAATAATGGACATCGCTTTATCTTTACTATGATCGACTACTTTACCAAGTGGGTAGAAGCAGTCTCCTTCCCCAGGGTTACTAAAGAAGTCATCATTGCTTTCATCAGAAATAATGTCATTTGTCGATATGGACAACCAGAGGTAATTGTATCAGACAATGCTAAGAACCTCAACAACAAAATGATGGAGGAGTTATGTAGTAAATTCCACATCAAACACCTTAACTCCGTCATCTACCGTCCAAAGATAAATGGTGCTGTTGAAGCGGCTAACAAAAATATCAAGAAGATCATGCAAAAGATGTCCGCCAACCACAAAGGATGGCCTGACCTATTGCCTCTTACACTGTTAGCCTACAGAACATCAATGCGTACTTCAATTGGGGCAACCCCCTATGCATTAACCTATGGGATGGAAGCAGTACTCCCCATAGAAGTAGAAATGGAATCCTTCAGAGTGTTGATAGACGCTCAGCTGGATGAAGATCAATGGGTACAAGATAGGTATCATCAATTGTCTCTAATAGATGAAAGGTGAACCGCGACTATCTTCCATGGTTAGTTATATCAACAAAGGATTGCCAGATCCTACAATAGAAAAGTCCGGCTTCGGCAGTTTGAACAACATGATTTGGTTTTGAAGAAGATCATTGACAACCAAGATCAGTCTAAAAGAAAATTTGTTCCTAACTGGGAAGGCCCGTTTATTGACAAGGAGATATTGACAGGAGGTGCTCTCAGATTGCAGGAAATGGACGGCGATGAATTTCCACAACTAATCAACTCAGACACCGTAAAACGGTACTATGTCTGAAGTTACCATCAAGCAAACATCCTGGTGTTGGATCATCAGATCACCAGTCATTTCGGTTCTTTAACCCTTCATTACATACAACTTTGCTCCACAACTGCGCCCCTCAAGGAAACACATTTTTCAAGCCAGCAGCCTGGTTTTCGGATCATCAGATCCCTTCCTCTCCGCTTGGTTTTTAACCCTTTCTCAACTCAGGTTATCTCACCAGGGATTGAACCTTTCGTACCTGCAGTTTATCCTGAACATGGGATTAAACTTTCTTCCCCACTGTTTGACCTGTACATGGGATTAATCTTTCTTCCCCGCAGTTTACCCTACATATGGGATCCTCACTTTTTCGATCACCACTCATCCTGAGGGCCGAACTACGTCGACCTGATCTCCCTGATACACGGGAGTACGTAGGAAACCATATTTTATATGGCCCGGTCGCAATAAAATAAAAACTATAAAAACACTTCTACACCATTTTCCTTACAAAAACAAAAACAACAAAAAATATTTCTACACCCTTTATGCCACATGCAGCGTTGAACCTCTTACACCAGGTTTGAACTAGGCAGACGTGATCTCCTCTTCAACAGGAGTATGTAGGTAGTCATTCATGGTTCGGTCTAATCCCCTACCAAAACATAAATACTTATCAACAGTACTGGGATCAAACTTCAATCCATCACATTTCATTTGGCTTCAAACCAAAGGGATGGAATTACCTGAACTCCTCCTAAATAGGTGATTCGGCGACCATCTAAGCTGTGGTTGTTCCTCAAAGAGCAACACCAATCCATAAGAGATGGAATTAACTAGGCTCCCCCTAAATAGGAGTACTGGCGACCATCTGTGGTGCGGTCAATCTTAGAGAGGAAAGCCACACTCCTCTCCACATTTCCATACAGAAACTGGTCACAAGACACCAAAGATGGTAGAGATATACACATCCATGATCCATTCTGAACTATCCAGAGACAATTCAATGCCCATCCAGCAAGGAGGAGATCAGAATACATCAAGATCACAAGCCATGAAGAAGCAGGAAAATATCAAGCAAGTATTCAAACATATCTAAAAGGAAAGTGATCAAAAATATATTTCCATGCTGTATATAATATTGTTTGATATACACAATGTAAACTATACATGACAAAATGGTTAAGCTAGTCTGTGCAGGAAAATACAAGGCTATTTACAGATCGGTATGCATACAAGCTAACAGATCTAACATAGCATCTCTCTCAGAAGAAGGAGGTAATGCTGTGGTCTCCTGTACAAGGATATCCACACGAGCCAGCAAGTCCGAGGCCATCTACATGGTGACGCGATGCTCATCAATGTATGCACTCATCTCGACAAGCATGCCAGTGGTAAGGGACCTCACTATAGTACTATCTGTGACGGCTACATCCCGGGAAGATATGGCACTATCCCGCTTAACTATCACTGCATCTCTGGCTGATCTGGCCTCATCCCGCTCAACAACAGTGGCATCTCTACAAGCTAATGCCTCGTCTCTCTCTAACAGAGCTGCGTCTCTCCCATTAAGAGCTGTCAACATCAGGGCTCTAGCCTGATCTCTCTCAAAGGTTATCAGATGAAGACTCTACTCAAAGTACTGTACTGAATGTTGAATCACGATAGTGCTAGTACTGGGAGAATCTAAGAGAGCTGCTGGAAACCCAGTAAATGGCTCCTCCTTGGTGTGAGAATCAATGTCCTCCATGGGTTCTCCACCATCTGAAGTAATGCTCGACACTGTGGATACTACTGCAGGTGATGAAGTCTCTGTCTCCATCCACGCAAAATACTCTAGCGAATAACCCGGAGGGCTAACAGAAAAAGTAGCTATCTCACACTGATCCCAATAAGCATACACACAGGATCGGTCCTCTGCTGATAGATGGCGAGAAGCTAAGTGCTGACTTAATGCCCCATCAAAAGGATGAAAGTCCTGAAACTGGTCAAATTACGACATCACGGCCAGTGGGTGGTAGGTAGTCATGCCCCTCAAACCAGCCAAAAGGAGATAATCCATGCCCGGAGCATGAGTAATGAAACTGTATGGCGAGCTAAGCCCTGAACACGATAAGATAGCAAACGGATCTACAATATCAGCTAGGAAAATGGACCAAGATGCAGGATCTGTACACTCCGTATGCTGGAAGGAATACGACATAGCTATCTCATGTGTGAAATAATACCCGTGTCGGCGGAAGGTCCCAATCGGTCTCAAGTGTGACATGAACCACACGTACAGGATGACCGAACTGCCTGTGAATACCCCAGCAGGGTAAGTACTGCAAAACGTGGCCGACCTCAGTGTCTCTACCATGATCATCGAAATAATGGTGCGACCCTCCCTGAGAGCTCTCACTGCCATAATAACGCCGATGTCCAACTCATCCATGTATCGTGGTATGTACACATATGATAATACACACAACATCAATGCATCCACTCTGGCCAAATGCCACTGGTCCTCTGGTATGATAAAATCCCCAGAATACCGAGCATAGCTGTCCTCATAGCCAAATCTGTCAATCAGGAAACGCTGGGATATCACGTGGCCAGATGTGATCTCATCTTGTACAACTCTCTGCCTCAACCCGGTAAGAGTCATAAATTGCCGGCTCATGTCACCAATGGCCATATGCATGCAAGGTCTGTCAAGTGGCAGCATCGTCAAACGTGTATACTCCTCCAAAGTCGGAGTCAACTCCTGGGTCCCAAACCAAAAAACCTGCCTCTCCGGTACCCAGCGCTCTAGTATGCCCTCCACAAATCCTGCTGGAACCTGAAACATCAAAAGGGTCATGGTATGCTGCAACAGCTGATCTACGGTCACCCTATCTGGGGGTGACATACTATCATACCAATATCTCAGACGGGATGTCACCAATAATGGCGGGGTGTGATCTATGTAGCTGATTGTCGAAGAAGACATCTGTGTGGGCCGTATCATAATACCATCCAGGTGTCAATGCTGAATATCTCTGGACATACATACATATGCATAACATGATACATGCATAATAGATAATAGATGGCAATATGATATAGGGAATGGAAAACTGTACATACATTCCTAAGTATATCATCATCTAATACATCATCTCTATACAACTAAAAATACAGGAAAATGGGGCACAGACGCCCTACTACTAACAAAGGCTTATCAAAAGTTATAGCGAGAATGGGGCACAGCCACCCAATAGCTAATAGAGGCCTATCAAAAGAGATAACGAGAATATACATCAGAAGAAGACAATGGTGTCAATATTTACATCATCAATCCTGTCCACCTGATGTAACTCCTCTTGAGTCACTGGATCTCTATCAACAGGGATATCAGGCCTATAAAAAGGAGGATCTGCGCCAGTAAAGCCAAATGGGTCATCTGAGGGGCCAGCTCCTATCCTGGAAGGATCAAATGAATTTGCCTCTGTCGGATCTCTACCCAAATACCTAATAAAGAAATGTGCCCAGTCCAGTCGCTGGGTCAAGCTATCAATCTGTGTCACATGAGTCGGATCTCGGACATAGGCTAGCCAATCCGTCATCATCACGGATCCTGAAACCATATCCCCTATGAACTAAGTGGCACGGGTCTGGGCTCCAATGGTACGAGGGATCCACCAATGCTGGAATACATCTTGAGTGCAAGGACCCTCTGACAATGCAAAATCGTCGACACCCAACAATGCAATATCAATGACGGGTGACTGCGACACATGCCAATAATGCCTGACATGAGGCAAAATCGGTATACGGATCTCTCCAGTGGTGCTCCTAATAGCATGCTCTCCTAAATAGAGCTCCCATCCTCCATCTATGAAGAGAGGAACCCTACGGGTGGAAATCACATACTCGACACCAGTCGGGTACCCATCCTCAAATCCAGTGGCCAAGTGCTCCTCAGGATATGGAATCTATGTGATAACATCCTCTGTCAACAACTCCAACTGTAGGCGACAATGAGTGAAACCCTCAGCTACGGGGACCTCCGCCAGTATGGAATGATGCCATCGCCGTCCTCGTGGGTAGGTATCCAATCCTAATACACTCACAGGACGTAAACATGGGAGCCTCTCACAGGCCCAAAATTGCCAACACAAAGGTAAACATCTGCTGTCAGTTAACACTCTTAACCTATACATGGTAAATGACAAGAGAAATACTTACCAACAGAAATGGGTAAAATCCTAACCAAGCCTCGGTCAAGCCTTGCGAGCGCATAGGTATGCCCTTGAGGAAATAGGCAAAGGTGTAGGGGCCCCAATCATACTCTCCAATACGGTCCACATGTCGCGTGGCGCTAATCAAAGCGAACGACACCGTAGAAGAGTTATCTACTATGAAGCAGCCCCTAATGATCATCAGGAACAATCGCCGAAGAATGCGGTCCCTGACTCTGACATCAGCTAGTATGGGCTCACTCAATAGTCCACTCATAGCATCTACGCTCAAAGGACCCGTACGGATAGTCCTGCCCTTGAGCGCCTCCACCGAAACTCCTAGTAAGGATTTGATGGTAGTCGGGGTAATATCAGCCGTACAAGGCACTGGCGCCCCTCCAAACTCTATACCTATGATAAACTGTCCATCTATCGGCGTCATCATCACCTCACAGTTCAGTAAATGGAGAGACTGAGTCTGGTGAAATCAGCGCTCAGACAATGCCCTGAGGTAACCCCAGGGACAACAGCGGGGAAGGATGGAAAAGAATGCTCCAAATCCCCAGTCATACACAATCGCTCTATAGTCAGGATGAAAAGCTTGATACATGGAGTGGATGCTGAACCAGTTCCCTCGAGGCTGTGTAAAGCTGGGAACCTGTAAAATGCAGATCGATATCAAAATCATTTGCTCCTCATCAATAGGAAAGAAGGAAGATTAAGATCTAAGCTTTATACCTCGTTGGCATGCAAATACATCGAGGGATGTCTACTCAAATCACCCAAAAGCTCTGGGTTTGCCACCTGAATACTCGAGAGGTCCCTAACGGGAACATGCGCAGCAGGAGCGGGGTCCGTAACCGAAACATCCTCATCCTCGTCCTCGACGTCCGGCACATCAACCCGAACTGGTCGTATCACCGCCTCCACCAGACGACGAGGTTGTCTAATAGAACGGGGTTGAGGCACTTCAGAAGCCCTCCTCCATACACCAGAAGTGATCCTACGGGAACTACTCGGCTGATCTGGATCCATAATATCTGGAGAACAAGTCTCCAAATCACCTCAGAAGGGGTGTGGTATTTTCTAACCTGGAGCTTTCCAAAATGCATTTAATGACTACATGCATGCATGCGTTATTTTAACATACGACTACAGTAGAGTAAAATATGCATGACTACTCAATGCCTACGTTTTGGAACATTTTGTCATAGTTTCCTTTATAAATAGGACTATTCACATGCACATAGGCATGACTATATGGCCATTCAGTAGCACACCTGTCCACAATCATATACATACTATATGCATTAAAAAATCGAAGTTATCAATCCATAAGGGTAGCCTAATTACAAGGATTATTTTGCTTTTTCACCTTTGCTTGTTTGTCCTCAAATAGGATAAAAAATAGCAGAAAAAAGGTGCCAATTTGACTATTTCAAAAGTAAAATTTTTTCACATCATTATGTTCAGCATGGTTTAATACTAACATTTACTATGTTGAATATTTTTTATCAAGTCATTTGAGCATACATAATCACTACTATGTGCTTATATGCATTTCATGTGATAAGTCATTTTTCAAAGGATAAAAAATGGAAAAGAGTACATGCATACGTTACCAGGACAGTGTAGAACACTTGTACAGTGACAGAATTTGCAGAAAGAAGTCCGAACTCAGTAGATCTGAAGAAGAGCTCTCAGATTTCCTTCGCGACGCAACTTGAAAATGACTTATGAAAGCAACCTGTAGGATTTTAATATCCACGATTGGCCGCAGTTCCATCTACGGCTGCAGCAGGTGTACTTGTGGCACCCCTACGTGGGTCTCACCCCTCCGGCTCGGTCCAGTTTGAGTTGCAAAGGAGTTCTCATAAGCTGAAAAGACCAAATCAGGGATAAAAATGCTACGCGATTGAGCGGAATAGCCTGAAATCCTGGTTCTTCTGGGCCCGACTATGGCTTTCATATCATTCATTGGTATTCGCCCGAGCATAGGGTATACTATACCAATGATCCAAGTCATTGCAGATCACATTTGGCAATACCACACAGAGGTGCAATGCCGTCATTTCAGGGTCGTCACTCTAATCATTTCCAACAGATCCCCGGCGGGGGTTATAACGCATGGTTATCTGTCCACAAACAGATCCCCGATGGGGGTTACAATGCATATTCTGCTGATACACACATCGGCGATGATCCAACAGATCCTCAACGGGGGTTACAACGCATAGTTATCTGTCCACCAACAGATCCCTGGCGGGGGTTACAATGCATGTTCCGCTGATACACACATCAGTGATGATCAAACAGATCCCCGGCGGGGGTTACAACGCGTGGTCATCTTTTTACAAACAGATCCCCGGTGGGGGTTACAATGCATGTTCCGCTGATACACACATCAGCGATGATCCAAGAGATCCTCGGCGGGGGCTACAATGCATATTTTTCGTTGATGCACATGTCAACGAAGGTCAAGCAACCTTAACGTCAGTTCAGCCGTTGGTAAGTAAACCTAACGTCGCATTGGAAACCATCTGATGAGTTCATCAGTTGATACACACATCAATAAAGGTCAAGCAGCCTTGGCATTCATCTCCAGTAGGGAGTTCATCCGTTGATATACACGTCAGCAGAGGATCAAATGGATCTACGGCGGGAGCTATAACGTTTGGTCAACCGTTGATTTACACGTCAACGAAGGTCGGGCAGCCTTGATAACACATACTGTTGGCAGTAAATCCAACAGAACATTGATATGTCCTGGCGTTACAAACTAGGGAAGATCAACATCATCAGGGAAGATTGATGATGGAATATGTTATACACATCCTCAAACAGACGAAATTTTATCCCCACAGATCTCTTGCATATGAGAGGCACATCTTTGGAGTAAAGTCTGTATCCAGGATTAAGGACTTTAGTGATAGCCCCAACGTCAACATCCTAATAGGTTTGGATCGCACATCCAAGCTTGCCATCATTACCATCACCGGTAGAAGCAACAGGGAGCCGGTAATCATCCCCAGCATGTGGGAAAGCAATCTATATGCTTCATAAATTTGCATCATATTGCTTCATATACCATCATGTTTATCTGTTGCATTTCAAGTGTCTAGGATTCTTTATCCTATCCATGCCATTGCATTGCATGAATATGATAAAGAGGGACATCTGTAGACACTCGAAATTTTCTGCACACCTGTTACTGACATTGCAGGAGGGCAGATTCGTCTTTCAGACATAACCCTGGAAGACAGTTCACATCCAGTCCGGATACAACCAGAAGCTCAGTCTCAACCCACTACTAGAAATTCGACATATAGCGACGAGCTATAGCGACGGTCGGCACGGAATCGTCGCTATAGGGTATCTATAGGGACGGTCGGCACGGAACCGTTGGTATAGAGGTTTTTTAAAGATAAAACCCTCCCACCTTCCCCCAAATCATTTCACTATCTTCACTCTAATCTCTCCCATCTCTCACCGTCCACTGGATCCCCTCGCCTCCGACCACATGTACCGACGGATCATTCTCCATTCATAAGATGATCCTCGAAACCCACACTTTCGATGATTTCCCTAACTTCCTCATCGTTGTCGATGCCCATCTCCCCGTCAACCCTGCCTCCGCCTTCGAGACCAATCTGGAAAACCCTAATATCCCAAAGGTCAGCACTATGTTGTTTATTTGGGTTCTGAATTTCTATGTTTGCTAAATCTTTGGGTTTAATGATCTGTCTTTGGTAATTCTTGGTTTTCTATGACCCGATTGTGTTTCAGGTTGTTGTGGCTCATACCATTGGACATGTAGCTGTTGGATATGGTATAAAGAAGCAGCAGATTATGATGACTATTGTTGATGACTTGGTGTGTGTTGACAGTCTTGTTGAGGATTATCTTACTGTTGAGCCTGCGAATGAGTACATCCAGTGCTGTGATATTGTGGCCTTTAACAAAATATGTGAGTTTGTAGTATTTTTTTTCTTGACTGTTTAATTTAGGTCTTATGCAAGTGTTTGTGGAACAATTATTTTTCTTATTTTATTGCATTTGATTATTTGGTGATAATGGTTTTTGCTGCAGAATTTCTTAAATCTATGGGATTGGCATGGGAAATTTGTTGAAGAAAGATTCTTATATCTGAGTCTAAGCTGTGATTTTTGTTTCTATTTTTTTTCTAGTATGTCAATTTTGATATTTTTTAGGAGAAGTGGATTTTTATGTAATGACTTGCTGGTCCTTACTCTGCCTTAGTGGTATTTGATTGAAAACTAGAATATGGTTTGACATTTTAACATTTTGGTGAAATATTTTACTACTTTATTTTGCTATTTGGTTTTCTTGCTGCTGCTGGTAATAATAGAAGTCATAGTTTGTTTTGATGTTGTTGTACCTGTACTCTAGTACTTACAAAAAAATGTCTGTAAAATGATAGAACTTGGTAGAATAAGTGTAACTTATATACAAGGGTGTGACCTTATGTATCAGTCTGCTTATGCCTAAACATCCACACCGTGACCCAATCAGCAAGTTTAACAAAGTTATGGTGGTGGCAGAATTTTAGAGAGATTTTTACTTTTTTTTTGTTATCAGTTTTAGGTTTAATGCTTTGGGGACTTATGATTGATATTTTATTAATTATGGTGCTAATTGACTGGTTTGATGAATGGGTGTCTGCAGAAATTGTAGATCGTCATGGGAAGTCGTCTCTACTTTCGCTGGTGAAAGCTTTTGATTCTGTTCTTGCAGTCTATGAAGGTTTCTGTAACTTGAAACAGGTATAAATTTCAAATATTTTTTAACTATAGTGCCATTTATCTCTTAAGGGTTTTGTTGCTTTACTTCTGTTTAATTATGCTCTTTGGTTTGGGGGAAGCAAAGAGAAGGAGAAAAAAATATTAAGCTTTTGGATGGAGTATGTATGTTGTTTAGTTCCAGAAGATGAAAAACTATATTTAACTTGGACAATTAGTTTTATTTGCTTTGAAAGAAATTGATTTTGTTTTGGTTAGAAAGGATGAGAAAGCTTAAATTTGGTTCTAATTGTGCTTCCTTAATTTGATGAGTAAAAAAATGCAGCACACTGAATGTGCTTCATTGGTTACACTTCTTTTCATTATCCCTTTCTTTTCCAACTTAGTGTTGGCATGCATGTCTGATTAAGAATTTATTAATTTCATTCCCTCTTGCATTTACAATGGGGTTCCTTCACTTTTATTTATATGTTTTGAATCCAAGTTGATAGCATGCTTAGAGTTAGACTATTGCATAGCTTGGAATGGCATTACTCCAATGTACTCCTCCCGTTCTAGTTGATACATTTTCCTTACGTTCATTCCAAAAATAGAGATATATTTTTAATTTTGGACTATATAGTGACATGAAGTCCTAACGTGTCATTGCTTATATTTTAGGTAGATTGATTCTAGCTAATGTTAGTGATATGTTTGGAAAAATGAGATTTCTTCGCCGAATTATTTAGACAATGTGACAATAGGACACTGGGCAGCTACAGAACTAATTATGTTAAATAAACATTTATGTCATCTAACTAGCTCCTCTCTTTTCTTCCTATATATAGATAAATAAGAGAAGGCAGTGGTAAAACTTGGATTTTGTGTTTTATTATTTTATTTTATAGGCAACAAATAAAATGTGGGAAGCCCATCTTTTTGTTTTGCCTGCTTATTGGAGTAATTGTTTGTAGCAATGTTCACCATCCCCTATATTATCAAATACATTTTCTAGATGGTAGAAGCCAGAAGAAGGTATCTAGGGTAGAAAGCAGCTACTATACTGTGTCTAACTGGCTATTTTATGGAAACTCAGCTGTAAATAAATCAATGTCTTGCAGGATTTTGCTCCGGTAGCACACATGATTAATATAATCTAAGTATCTAACAACAACACTCCGTACATGGAATCAACTTGCAGTTTGAAGTCGAGACAAGAATCATATATGTCTGTATGGCTACTCAAAGCTGTTTGCGTTGCAATCAAGGCCAATATTCTGAACTAAATGAAGAAAATGGTGCAATTGTTCCTTTTGGTAATGAGACTCTGTCTGGTCCATCTTCTCCAAGTACTAGTACAAGAAGCCTACTAGTAGATGGTCATTGTGTAGAATATCATTGTAATGTTGTAATGATTGTATTGTGAAAGATTGTTTTGTGAATGATTGTAATGTTGTAAAATATCTCTTCTTATATTGTAATGTTGTAGTGTGAATGATTTTAAATGATGTATATAATATTTTTTATATTTTATTTTATATTGTATTTGTGTTTGTTGAATAAATGTGCATTATTAATTTTTTTTAAAAATATAAAAAGGCTGTAGCGACGGTCATCGACCGTAACTATAGTGTTCTATAAAACACATCCCTATAGCGACGGTCACCGAGCGTCGCTATAGACATCTATAGCTACGGTCATGACCGTAGCAATAACACTCGGCGACAGTTAATAAAGAGCAAATACACGATTTTGCCATGACCTATAGCTAGGGTCGGTGACCGTCGCTATAGGCCAAAAGACCGTCGCTATAGGCTTTACCGACGGGTTCTATGGCGACGGTCGGCGACCGTCGCTAAAATTTTTAGCGACGGTCTTTTGGCCTATAGCGACCGTCGGCGACCGTCGCTATAGGCTGATTTTCTAGTAGTGACCCCGGAACACACACCGGGAACCTCGACGATAACCCCGAGGCCTGCAGTTCCAATACCGAAAATTTCACCGGAGAAGACCGATTCATCCCAGAGATAACCCCGAGATATTCAGTCTCAGTCCCAACAATGGGAATAACAGATTCCAACCTTGGAGATAACCCCAAGGAAGGCAGTTGCAATTCCGGAGATAACCCCGGAAATGTTTGTTTCAAATGAATGCAATCAGCTTCAACCTCGGTGATTACATCGCGTCACTTAGTACAAGACCTGACAATAACACCAGGAAGATAGGCACACCTCAGAGATGACACTTAGGACCTTCAACACTTGCAGCAGTCCAATCTCAGAGATAACCCTGACCAACGTCTGCTTTATCAGCCCAAACTGGAGATAACCCCGGTGAGGGAAAAAGTCGTCATCTTGCCAACTTGGCGCCACATCACGCTGTCTCAACATTTCATACATACATTTCTATAAATCAATGTCCCACAAGAGCCAAGGAAAACCAATCTCGAGTGACTATTACGGAGCGTAACGGATATAATTTGATGCTTGAAGACCGGAGGGCATCGTCCCATCTTCCTGACTTCGTATAACCTCTAATCTCATGTCATTGCGTAATTCTTAACAACGGCGGTCCAAAATAAGTCTTATATACCTCAGTCGGATGCCCGGATTGCAATTCTAAAAGTTTGAGCGGACATCACGTTGCACGCGTGCACGTACTTCGAGACGGCAGGACCCGCGAAGCCCGGGGCACCCCGGGCAGCCGCAGGTACACCTGCGGCTCGCCCCTCTATAAATAGAGGGCTTGGGGTGGCCATTTTGAAAGAAAAAAGGAGAGAAATTCCTGTCTAATTTGCTCTGTACACACCCCAAATTGAATGCTTTCTCATTTTAAACACTTGTAAGATCATATGTAGCTACTTTTTACCGGCGGGAGCCGAGTGTTCATCCATTTCAAGTTATTGAAGTCTTCTTTGGCAGCCCACTGTAAGCCTTCTTACACATTTTAAAGCCTTTCTCTTCATCTTTGCGCACACTATTCTTCACATTGAGAGTCGTGCTGCGTGTGTATGCCCGGACTTCGGTCCGTGGTTTCATTTTAGTTTGAATATATATATATATATATATATATATATATATATATATATATATATGAAAACAATTAAACGCACCAGACGTAAGTCTAGGCTCATCGAACAGAGTTCGACACACAGTTCATATATATAAGTATATATATTATATATATATATATATATATATATATATGAACTATGTATCGAACTTTGTTCGATGAGCCTAGATTTTACATCCGGTGCGTTTACTGCTTTAATATATATATTTATATATATGAACTGTTGTCAGACTTTGTTCGATGAGCCTAGATTTTACATCCGGTGCGTTTACTGCTTTAATATATATACTTATATATATGAACTGTTGTCGGACTTTGTTCGATGAGCCTAGATTTTACATCCGGTGCGTTTATATGCTTTTATATATATATATATATATATATATATATATATATATATATATATATATATAAATTTCGTTCCCCACACACATTCATATAACAGTTTCTTAAAAAGTGGCGGTCACCGTGGTAACACGGATGTCGGAGGGTGCCTAACACCTTCCCTCCGCATAAGCAAGTCTCCGGACCTTAATGAATCTCGGTTTCACAGACCCGTTTAGCAGTGTCACATCACTGGGTCAATGTGCAAACCTTTTTCGGTTGTGTTGGTACAACCAGTTAAAAAATCAACTGGCGACTCTTATAGTCCAATCGTCGACATTATACATGTCGAACCTTTTTCACTTGTTTTTTCAAACAAATCTCACCTAACATGAGAACACAAAAGAACAAGAATAGAAAAGGTACAGATAAAAATCCCGACGTCGACAAATATTATGTCATGAAAAATATTAATATTTTAATATTAATGATATTAGATTTATTTAATATTTATATTAAATAAATTAGCTTAAAAATAATTTTTATATTAGAAAAATTCATTTTAAATGAAAATAAAGTGTTTAAATATATTTTAAGTTATAAAATATAACTTTTAATATTTAAAGAATAATTTCATTAATAATTTAATATTAATGATATTAAACTTATTTAATAATTATATTAAATAAATAGTTTAAAAATGGTTTTATTAATTTAAAAATCATTTAAAAAGGATATAAAGGAATTAAAAATATTATAAGTTATAATTAATGACTTTTAATATTTTGATAAATTATACATTAATATTTAAATATTAATGATAACTATTTAAAAATAATTTTTAAATGTTTTAAAAAAAAGTCATTTAAGGGTAATATTAATACTTTAAAAATATTTTGAGTTATTATAAATAACTTTAATATTTTGGCAATGGTTTCATTAATAATTTAATATTAATTAAATATTGATGATAATAGAATTATTCAATATTTAAATCATTTAATAATGATACCGATGTTTAAAAATTCATGATAAATTATAATAATTATTTTAAAAAATTATTACAAGGCTATGAAAAAAATAATTCGACTGATATTTAAAATATCTAAACGAATATTGAACTACGCAATAGTGTCTTAGACTCGATAATGACCCTATAAAATCGTCGGTACACCGACATGTTTCAGAAATTGATCCAGACTTAGATAATTGGACTAGATAAGTATTTGTTTATGAATCAATGACTGATATAACTATGTGAAAATGTGACTAGGTTATGTGTTGACTGCAAATAACAGTACTATGCGATATGATATATTATTCTAATCGAACGAATGATCTTATTAATGATAAGTTTCGGTATAAAAGATAAAATTAAGTTGCATTATTGTAAGCAGCAGCTCAAGTAAGTATCCTACCTCTGCATTTACTTTATGCAATGGACATGTGTATGAAAGTTTCAGAATCATATTATTGTGCCAGATTATTAACTCTATTGTTATTGATTATGTATCCAATTATTCATATTCATACAAGTTCTTAAATTATCCGATCATTGTTTATCAACACAGTATTAGTGCATAATCCAGATATTTATTTTGTTCGTTAGTTTCTAAATATTGTGACACCCCCAAAATTAGGTATACATCACCCATCTTGGGTCGTCAAATACATAGTATAAAATACAAATACAACTTACTAATACAACTGTCGTGTACAATACGACAAAACATAAACTGTGAGTTTGAATACAAATATTATCTTCTAGAGAGTATTCATACTCAAAAGGAGTCCTCATTACATTTATTAACACACCATTACATAGAATAGTGAGGACTACTAACTAATACTATCATCCGAACCATCACTCCGTTCCCTGACTTGCCCCAGCTACGTTCTCATTTCCTGAAGAGAACAGTGAAAGAAAGGGTGAGCTCAACTAGCCCAGTAAGAAATATTATGACTAAGATAATGCCGAATAAATTATCATTAGCCTTCAACAATGTTAAACTGATAAAATATAATAGACATCAAGTTTAACTGCAGCGGAACAAGCAATCCATTAAAAGAGTCAAGTAGAAAATAAACTCTACTATCTTTTACGATTTAAAAAGTTTTTCAACCCTGTGATCGCTGAGACTCAGCTTAATAAAATAATCCACATCATCGAATCACCCCTGCACTACGGCCAAGGATATTCGTGTATTCATTAATGGTCATGATCATGCCAACAACTGTCCATCACTGCACTACGGCCAATGAGACTTTAACCACATCATTTGTAACATTACGGTCATGATTACACCGAATAATCTCTGGTCATAATCATACCAAGTCCATCTATGCACTACAGGCCACAGATGACTTTCAACAGAATATAAACATGAGGATGATGACAATGATATAAGAATTCAATAAAACAAGTTCAAGAATTAATTTATCCAAGAATTAACAACGTCCAAATTGTCAACATGATACTGCTTTGTGGAGTAAAATTCAAGAATGATCAGGAGATTATTTTCATGAATAGATACTAGATGAAGCGCAAATGTCAAGGATATTCCACAAATTTCATGGAGTATAGAAGTCAAAACTTAACCAACTGAGTATAATAAAGAATGGAATAACAAAAGAAATCACCATGCATGCGATAGACCGCACAGACAGGTTATTCCAACAGAATAATAAATAATGGAACCAGGTCCGGCGTAAACGCACAGACAGGATATTCCGACATAATAATAAATAATGGAACAAGGTCCGGTGTAAAACACACAGACAGGATGTTCCAACAGAATAATAACAAGACAGAACCAGGTCCGGTGTAAAACACACAGACAGAATGTTCTAACAGAATAATAATAAAAACGGAACCAGGTCCGGTGTAAAACACACAGACAGGATGTTTCAACAGAATAATAATAAAAACGGAACCAGGTCCGGTGTAAAACACACAGACAGGATGTTCCAACAGAATAATAGAAGAATGTCACCAAGTATAGGGTAGACCGCGTATACAGGTTATTCCAACGGAATAACAAGAAATGGAATAACAACAGTTCTCTTCATGAATAAGAAAGAATAACACCCCTTACCGTTTTAAAGAAGAGCTGAAATAAGGAAGTAGTTAAGTAGCAGAATACTCTTCTTCTCTCTCTCTATAGTTTCTCTCTATAGTTTCTCTCTCTAGAGTTCAGTGAATTCGTAAGAAATAATGAAGGAATGAGCTGCTATTTATAGAAAAATAGAATGCATAGTAACTAATCCATGAACGATCCAGATTGATTACTTTAATCTGACGGTCCATATTTAAAGAAAAATCTTTTAAATAAAATATAATATATTCTATTTATAGAATAACTTTAATAAAGTATTCTGTTTTATATAAAAAGATGTTTCTGTTTTATTACGTTAATAATACGAATAAAACAAAACGTCATTATCGCTAAATAATTCATATTATTAACTGACAATAATTGAATCAAACTGAGTGACTTCTCACATAAGCATTAATAATCAATACCGTGTGCTACTATGCAACCACACGTATTACTGTACTTTTACTACCGAGTAGTTCAACAGTAACAATGGTAAAACTTTCGCCGTTATTTTTAATAAAATATTTTTGTCGTTTTCTCAATCCGACAATAATTTCGTTGTGGGGTCCACCAATGATTGTGCCGTTGTACGAATATTCCCTGTTAAAACGAATATTCCCCGACCAATCGAATATTATATAACAACTTGCGTACTTTAAAAAATTTATAAATATTACCCACAACTATAACATTATATCAAATTAACTCCATAATATTCAAAAATGATATTTACAAAAAAATTTATCTTTATTTATAAAAGTTGGGGTCTTACAACCTCCCCTTCTTATGAAATTTCTCCCTCGAAATTAGGGTACGTACCTGGTATGTCGAAAAGGTAAGGATGTCTTGATTTCATTTCAGATTCTAACTCCCAAGTCATTTCCTCAACATCGTGGTTTTTCCACAAAACTTTGACTTGAGGTATAACCTTGGAGCGTAGAATATGTTCCTTCTTATCCAAGATTTGAACAGGAACTTCTTCATACGTCAAATCTTCCGCTATTTCGTCCGGTTCTAACTCAATAATGTGGTTCGGGTCTTTCACATATTTGCGTAACATGGATATGTGAAAAACGTTATGAACACGAGACATACTTGGCGGTAAAGCAAGTCTATAGGCCACAGTTCCTACCCGATCGAGGATTAAAAATGGGCCGATGAATCGAGGATTGAGCTTTCCTCTCTTTCCAAATCTCGTAACTCCTTTCCATGGAGCAACACGTAAGAACACATGATCTCCTACATCAAATTCCACGTCCTTTTGATGAAGATCAACATAACTCTTTTGTCGATCTTGTGAGATTTTTATACGTTGTCGGATCGTTTGAATCTTTTCTGTAGTCATACGTACCAACTCCGGTCCCAACAACGTTGCTTCACCCACCTCATCCCAGCATACTGGAGAATGACATTTTCTTCCATACAATACTTCGAATGGAGCCATGCCAATACTTGCTTGATAACTGTTGTTGTAGGAAAACTCCACCAATGGTAAGAACTTGTCCCAACTTCCCCTGAAGTCAAAGACACAGAGTCTTAATAGATCTTCAAGAGTTTGAATAGTCCTCTCTGATTGTCCGTCCGTCTGAGGATGATATGCTGAACTAAATCGTAAATCCGTGCCCATAGCTTTTTGTAAACTAACCCAAAATCGTGAAGTGAATCTTGGGTCTCGATCAGAAACTATGGATACTGGCATACCATGCAGTCTTACAATCTCGTTTATGTACATACGAGCAAGACGTTCAAGTGTATAAGTTTCTCGTATCGGTAAGAAATGAGCAGACTTGGTCAATCTATCAACAATGACCCAAATCGCATCTATACCTTGAGAAACCTTAGGAAGACCGGTAACGAAATCCATGGTAATGTGCTCCCACTTCCATTCTGGAATTTCAAGTGGTTGCAATGGACCTTTTGGTACTTGATGCTCCGCTTTGACTCGTTGACAAGTTAGACACCTTGAGATAAATAACGCTATCTCTCTCTTCATATTGCTCCACCAAAATGTATGACGAAGATCATGATACATTTTGGTACTTCCAGGATGGATTGCAAACGGTGTGTTGTGCGCCTCCATCATGATTTCATACTTTAAATCAGGGTTGTTAGGAACACAAAGTCTGGAGTTGACTCGAAGTATTCCTTCTTCATCGATTCTTGCTTCCGGCATAGAACCTTCTTGCACTTTCTTCCTCATACGCATCAGCTTCAGGTCTGTAGCTTGAGCAGCTTTAACTTTATCGATTAAAGTTGGTTCTACTCGTATATTCGCCATCATCACATGGGTCCCTGGAGTCTTTAACTCTATCTCCATCCTTTGCAAGTCACACAAAATGGGCTTTTGTGTTGACAATATTGCACTCGTACTTGCATATGATCTTCTACTCAATGCGTCAGCTACCACGTTCGCCTTTCCAGGATGGTATTGAATGGTATGATCATAATCTTTCAACAGTTCAAGCCAACGTCGTTGTCGCATGTTAAGTTCCTTTTGAGTGAAGAAATATTTGAGGCTTTTATGATCCGTAAAGATCTCCACCTTCTCCCCATACAAGTAATGCCTCTAAATTTTAAGTGCAAAGACAACAGCTGCCAACTCCAGATCATGAGTAGGATAATTCCTCTCATATTCCTTGAGTTGTCTTGATGCATAGGCTATGACTTTTCCATGTTGCATGAGAACACATCCCAACCCTTTGCTCGAAGCATCACTGTAGATGACAAATCCCTCCGAGCCAGATGGTATTGTTAGAACAGGTGCTGAAATGAGTCTCCTCTTGAGTTCTTGAAAACTCTGCTCACATTCTTCGCTCCAACCGAACTTTGTATCTTTCCGAGTCAGCTGAGTTAATGGAGTAGCGATTCGAGAAAATCCTTCCACGAATCTCCGATAATAACCAGCTAAACCAAGAAAGCTACGTACTTCGGTCACTGATTTAGGTTGCTCCCAGCTTTGAATAGCTTCAATCTTTGCCGGGTCAACCGATATTCCACGACTTGATACTACGTGCCCAAGGAATGCTACCTCCTCCAGCCAGAACTCGCATTTCTTCAACTTGGCATAAAGCTTGTATTCACGAAGCTTTTGGAGTATCAGCCTCAAGTGTTGCTCATGATCTTCACGACTTTTGGAATAAATAAGGATGTCATCAATAAAGACGACCACAAAGTGATCCAAATATTCCTTGAATACCCGGTTCATCATATCCATGAAGGCATCAGGAGCATTAGTCAATCCAAAAGACATAACTAAGAATTCATAATGCCCATACCGAGTTCTGAAGGCAGTCTTTGGAATATCCTCAGTTCTAACCTTCAGCTGATGATATCCAGAACGAAGATCGATCTTTGAAAAGAATTGTGCTCCTTGCAACTGGTCAAACAGGTCATCAATACGTGGCAATGGGTACCTATTTTTGATGGTGACATGATTCAACTCCCGATAATCAATACAAAGTCGCATACTCCCATCTTTCTTCTTCACGAACAGAACAGGAGCACCCCAAGGAGAAGTACTAGGACGAATAAAACCAATGTCTAACAATTCCTGCAGTTGGGTCTTTAACTCCTGAAGTTCAATAGGAGCCATTCGATATGGGGCTTTGGAAATGGGTTTTATACCGGGTTCAAGGTCGATACAAAATTCAATTTCACGCTCTGGGGGTAGGCCAGGAAGTTCTTCGGGAAATACGTCAGGAAATTTATTAACAACAGAAATATCATTCAAAGCTGACGTATTTTTGTTTAGATCTGTGACATGAGCTAAGAAAGCTTGACATCCGTTTTTCAATAAACGAATAGCTTTATGGCTTGAGATGACAGCGATTGATTTTAATGGTTTGGTTGCTTGAATTCGCATAATAGGTCGATTAGGAATATGAAAGCTAACAACCTTACGAAAATAATCAATTTTTGCATGATGAGTAGTTAACCAATCAATCCCTAGAATCACGTCAAATGCAAGTATTTTTAATGAAATAAGATCGACAGGTAATGTGTGGGTACCAACTTGAACCAAACAAGACTTATAAACCGTGGATGTAATGAAGGTTTCTCCCAATGGAGTTTCAACTGCTAAGTCAAAGTCTAATTTCTCCGGAATCAAATTTAATCGATGAGCGCAAGTAGGAGAAATAAAAGAATGGGTAGAACCGGTATCAAATAAAGTATAGACTTCGTTAGAGTTTATGATAAGCTTACCCGTGATGACCTCATTCGGGTTCCTTGCTCTCTGGGAGTTCACAACAAACGCTCTCCCTTGCACAACCGGTTTTGACTTTTCTGGGACGGCCTTTGGTGCCTCCATCCTAGCTGAATTTGTCTTCGGTAAACGACAAAATCGGGCTAAATGACCTTCTCTTCCACAATTATAACATGCTTTGGGCGGTATCGCGCAGTTTGGACTGATGTGCCCCTCCCCTCCGCATTTGAAACATATGATAGGTGGTCGTTCTCCTTCCTTAACGACAGGTGCTGGTGCTGACGTCTTTCCATCATTGTTGAATCTCCTCTTCTTGAAATGCCCATTCTTATTGTTTTGGCCCTGATTACCACCGAAGTGGTTACCATTTCTGGCCTGTTGATTCCCTCCACGCTTGTTGTCACCGCTTCGATGACTGCTTTTACTGGTATTATCATTTTGCCGGCTGCTCTCTTTTGGTTGCGTTGTCTCGTTATCACGCTCCACCAACTGAGCCCTATTTACAACATCTGAATACAAACACAGTTTATGAGAAACAAGATGTTGACGTATCTCCGGCTTCAAACCTCTTAAAAACATTCGCGTCATTCTTTCTTCATTATCCACCAGGTGGGACGCAAACCGGGATAACTCCGCAAATTTTGCCTCGTACTGCGACACGGTCATATTATTCTGCTCCAATTTGATGAACTCCACCTCCTTCATGTGACGAATACTCTCGGGAAAGTATTTGTCGTTAAACAGCTCTTGGAACTTCTCCCAAGACATCTTCAGTGCGGCAGATTGAGTACGCTTTATCGATTCCCACCAGTAATCTGCCTCTCCTCGCAACATAAAGGCGGCAAAGGGAACCTTTTGCTCCTCGGAGCAACCCAAGACATCAAATATTTTGGTGATCTGCTTTATCCATGTTTCAGCTACAAGTGGTTTGGGTTCTCCCTTAAACTCCGGTGGTCCCAGCTCCTTAAACTGTTTAGCGGTGATCGCCTGAGAGTTTCCAGTATTTCCACCTACGTTGTGGACAGGAGCCGCTTTCACCTGTTGTTGCATGAATTGCATAAAACCTCTGAATATTCCATCATTCATCATCTGGTCAGTGTTGTTGTTTGCATGAGGATTGTCACCTTCCTGATGAACATTATCCTGATTATTGATATGTGGTGAATCAATAGTCGCCTGTGCTCCATTGCTATTCTCAACATTCTCAGATGCCATTTTCAGATACTGCCACAAAATAAAAGTTAATTGATATGTCATATATTATCCTTATATTATGACCGACCAATTAAATACCATGCAAATAAACTTAGGTAGGTCATACTAGCGAAGGAATTCCCCGTTTCTCCCCTCCTAGTTCTATTCTCACATCTTAGCCAGGGATCATATCCCTAAGCTTTGATACCAACTGTGACACCCCCAAAATTAGGTATACATCACCCATCTTGGGTCGTCAGATACATAGTACAAAATATAAATACAACTTACTAATACAACTGTCGTGTACAATACGACAAAACATAAACTGTGAGTTTGAATATAAATATTATCTTCTAGAGAGTATTCATACTCAAAAGGAGTCCTCATTACATTTATTAACACACCATTACATAGAATAGTGAGGACTACTAACTAATACTATCATCCGGACCATCACTCCGTTCCCCGACTTGCCCCAGCTACGTTCTCATTTCCTGAAGAGAACAGTGAAAGAAAGGGTGAGCTCAACTAGCCCAGTAAGAAATATTATGACTAAGATAATGCCGAATAAATTATCATTAGCCTTCAACAATGTTAAACTGATAAAATATAATAGACATCAAGTTTAACTGCAGCGAAACAAGCAATCCATTAAAAGAGTCAAGTAGAAAATAAACTCTACTATCTTTTACGATTTAAAAAGTTTTTCAACCCTGTGATCGCTGAGACTCAGCTTAATAAAATAATCCACATCATCGAATCACCCCTGCACTACGGCCAAGGATATTCTTGTATTCATTAATGGTCATGATCATGCCAACAACTGTCCATCACTGCACTACGGCCAATGAGACTTTAACCACATCATTTGTAACATTACGGTCATGATTACACCGAATAATCCCCGGTCATAATCATACCAAGTTCATCTATGCACTATAGGCCACAGATGACTTTCAACAGAATATAAACATGAGGATGATGACAATGATATAAGAATTCAATAAAACAAGTTCAAGAATTAATTTATCCAAGAATTAACAACGTCCAAATTGTCAACATGATACTGCTTTGTGGAGTAAAATTCAAGAATGATCAGGAGAATATTTTCATGAATAGATACTAGATGAAGCGCAAATGTCAAGGATATTCCACAAATTTTATGGAGTATAGAAGTCAAAACTTAACCAACTGAGTATAATAAAGAATGGAATAACAAAAGAAATCACCATGCATGCGATAGACCGCACAGACAGGTTATTCCAACAGAATAATAAATAATGGAACCAGGTCCGGCGTAAACGCACAGACAGGATATTCCGACAGAATAATAAATAATGGAACCAGGTCCGGTGTAAAACACACAGACAGGATGTTCCAACAGAATAATAACAAGACGGAACCAGGTCCGGTGTAAAACACACAGACAGGATGTTCCAACAGAATAATAATAAAAACGGAACCAGGTCCGGTGTAAAACACACAGACAGGATGTTCCAACAGAATAATAATAAAAACGGAACCAGGTCCGGTGTAAAACACACAGACAGGATGTTCCAACAGAATAATAGAAGAATGTCACCAAGTATAGGGTAGACCGCGTATACAGGTTATTCCAACGGAATAATAAGAAATGGAATAACAACAGTTCTCTTCATGAATAAGAAAGAATAACACCCCTTACCGTTTTAAAGAAGAGCTGAAATAAGGAAGTAGTTAAGTAGCAGAATACTCTTCTCTCTCTCTCTCTATAGTTTCTCTCTCTAGAGTTCAGTGAATTCGTAAGAAATAATGAAGGAATGAGCTGCTATTTATAGAAAAATAGAATGCATAGTAACTAATCCATGAACGGTCCAGATTGATTACTTTAATCTGACGGTCCATATTTAAAGAAAAATCTTTTAAATAAAATATAATATATTCTATTTATAGAATAACTTTAATAAAGTATTCTGTTTTATATAAAAAGATGTTTCTGTTTTATTACGTTAATAATACGAATAAAACAAAACGTCATTATCGCTAAATAATTCATATTATTAACTGACAATAATTGAATCAAACTGAGTGACTTCTCACATAAGCATTAATAATCAATACCGTGTGCTACTATGCAACCACACGTATTACTGTACTTTTACTACCGAGTAGTTCAACAGTAACAATGGTAAAACTTTCGCCGTTATTTTTAATAAAATATTTTTGTCGTTTTCTCAATCCGACAATAATTCCGTTGTGGGGTCCACCAATGATTGTGCCGTTGTACGAATATTCCCTGTTAAAACGAATATTCCCCGACCAATCGAATATTATATAACAACTTGCGTACTTTAAAAAATTTATAAATATTACCCACAACTATAACATTATATCAAATTAACTCCATAATATTCAAAAATGATATTTATAAAAAAATTTATCTTTATTTATAAAAGTTGGGGTCTTACAAATATGGTTATACAAGTGTCCCCACTTGGATAATCATTGTATGTAATCACATGTTGATACATACTTATTGATTTCGAGTATGTATACGTTGACGTAAAAGCCGTCTAAGCTATTTGATTTGGCTAGACACAAACTTAAAAATATTATTGAGCAAGATAGAACTTTATTGTATCCAACCAGGTTGTTTTGGTTCGGATTCCCAACTAAGTATGAACATCCCGAACATGGAAAAACTTTTGTGCACCTAAGGTGGATAAGATGAACGATGATATCGTTCTTGCATGTAGTATTGATCAATACAGGGCATAACTGGCAGATCACCCCCCGTGCCTATAAGTTATGACGGTCTGCAGATGAATTTCTGTATACCTTTTTAAAAATAGAAAATAATGTTCATAGTATATCGACTGATCTCCAATTATAGTTAGTACGTAGTTTTAAAATTTTGATATAGAATTGATATGTTGTTATTATTGGTTCAGCTTACTTCACAATTGTTGATTCATTGTAGAAGTGTCATTCAAAGAAAATATTTAATCTTTTCAGGTAATATTTATTGTTGCTATTACTTGCTGGGCAATCAAATGCTCATTCTTGCTTTAAATTTAAATATTTTCAGCTAAGTATGATCAACCAGAAGGTTCAGGTAAGAACAAGGGAAAAGAAAAGATGTTCGAATAAGTTTTATAATATTTTGTGTAATAGTTAAAGTTTATTAAGACAATGCTATTTATTATCTATGATGTAATGAATGTTTAAAGGTCCCGTACCTGGGATTTAGACTTTGATATATGTAAATTAAATTTGATATTTAAATTATTATTATTATTATTAGTATTATTCAGCTTATAGAAATGGTATCGTGAAGCACTGAGTTCTGGTTTCAATTACCTGAATTTGGAGGCGTCACAGGTTGGTGTCAAAGCCTTAGGGTTAGAAATCTTAGGTGGGATAGACCTTAGGCTATAACCTTAGAACAGAGAAAAATGTTGAAAATACGAGTAACTTATATAGAGTTTAAAAGGAGATGAATTGAATAAATTCATCGTTAAACAAAATAAAAGATAACTTTTATAAAACTATTGTTTGTTGTATGTATATACTATATGCTAATCAGGATAATCTGTGTGTAGATGTTAGGTGGAAAAGAATTAGGATACCCTCAGATCATGAAGAAAGAGTCAATATCAAAGCCAATAGCTGAAATAGAGGCTCACAGTGCAAGCAACCCTGATGAGGTGGTGGTATGGAAAAACGTAGTACCGGATCCAAAAATAATAGAACTGATAGATAGTGATTCAGGAACTAAAGTTGGAGCTGATCAAGTATCAACGGAGGTACAGTATCTGAAGAACAAGGTTTCTTCTCTAGAAAAGCTATGGGAAATAGAAAAGCTACTAAATAATCAATTGCGAAAGGCGTTAATAGAAACTATGGAAGAACAAGATAAGCTTAAAATCTGATTTGATCAAATGGGAGCCAGGTGCAACAAATAAGGTGCAACTCCGAGCAAGAAGGGGAAAAGAAAGATGAAAGATCACGACTTAGGAAAATCCGATAAGAACCAAAGGAAAAAGATATGTTATATTTGCAGCCATAAGGGACATACCTCTCCTCATTGTCCCGACTTTAAGCAGGGAACATGTTTTAATTGTGGGATAGAAGGTCATCGGGTGAAAGGTTGTCCAAGATCCAGAAAAGGCGTAGTGAACCAGTAGTATTAGTACTGTTAGATTATGCGTATTCCATAATAAGTATGTGTGTGTAATGTAATATTCTCAAACTTGTGTACAAGTTGATGTAGCGAATCCCGACTTTTGTGGTCACAAAGGGATAGCAGTATGAGTTATGTTATGAAAAGTGCTATGACTTAGTCGAATGAATATGAATCTATATTTAATTAATGGAATAAGTTTTGTATAAAACTTCGTGTTACATGTTAAACTTATACAATAAGGTTTAGAATGTAAGTTAAATTTATGATTTTATGTAATCAGATAATGTCGCCAAGACGTCGAACACGAAATTAAAGGGCAGAAGAATCTGTCAACAACGCTGAGGGACAACAGCAAGACCCGATGCAAAACTTTACGAACATGGTAGCTCAGGCTATGCAGCAGGGAATACCAGCCGCAGGGAACCGACCAGACAATTGCTTGGCAAATTTTAAAGACTTCAAAGTAGTAGGACCACCAGAATTCAGGGGAACAGCTGACCCTATAGAAGCCCAGACATGAGTTAATGAAATAGAAAAGACGTTCGTAATTGCTAGGGTAGATGAGGGGCAAAAGACCACTTTTGCCACCTATATGATGAAAGGAGAGGCGAACTTTTGGTGGGAAGCAAATCAAGCGAGGGCAGGAGAAGGTGTGGTAACTTGGGCTAGGTTTAAGACTTTGTTTTTCAAAAACTATCTCTCGACTAGCATGCATGCTAGGATGGAGGTGAAATTCCTAGAGCTAAAGCAGGATAACATGAATGTTGCGGAATATGCCGTAAAATTTAATGAATTGGCTAGGTTTGCTCCACACCAGGTGGATACGGAGGCTAGGAAGGCAAGGAGGTTTGAGCTGGGTTAAAACCCTGGCTCTACAACAAGGTGGCGGTATTACAGATTAATACTTTTACAGCACTCATGGAAAAGGCTATCATAGCTGAGGAGGGGAGTGAGGCCATGAGCCTTTATAACAAAGAGAAGAGGAACAAAGGCAAGGCCGTAGGAGCTGTGAAGGTGGAAACTAATAGTGGGAATAGGGATGTAAAGAGAAAAGGGAATTATTTTGGAAATGTCCAGGTAAAACAGTAAGGTGTGAAGAAGCAGGTAGTTCAGTGTGGGAACTGTAGGAAGAATCACTCTGGTGAGTGTCTGAAGGGTAAGTTTGTATGTTACAAGTGCGGGCAGGAGGGCCATATTTCTCCCAACTGCCCCAACCCAAGGATGAACAGTGGGTGTTTTCTGTGTGGGTCGATGGAACTAAGGTGAAGGATTGTCCAAAGAGGAAAATGGAGGCGGGGAGTGTAACCACGGAAAAAGGCAGCGGGACTATGGCGATCACAGGACCGACTTCAACCAACAAACCGACAAAAGCAATGTGGCAGCTGGGAATGGAACTCCAGGTATTATTCGAATAACTTTTATTTTCGTATATATATGATTTTCCTATATATAGTAAATTATTTTATAAAGAAATTTTGAGGGAAGAATTTGAGTTCTTTTAGAAATCAAATTTCCGTATAATCAGATAGACAAGCTTTATGCTGAATAGTTAAATATTTGGTCGATCAATTATGATCGAGATATATTTGCAATGATTGCGTAGGCTACGTAACCTTGTATGTATGAGTTTTAAAACGGCGGTTCCGGGGACAGAATCTTTATAAGGGAGGGTGAATGTAATAACCCGTTATTTTCTATATAAATAAATAAGAAATTTTGCATATAAATTTTTTATTATTATTATTTTAATGATGAGAATATGTGCCAGTTAAGGTGTAGGGATTTATGTGATAAATAAGATTTATTTATTACATAAATAATTTCAAATAATTTTATTTTAGAATTATTGATCATTATAAAATATATTCTTATAATAATTAATTTTATAGTAGAAATGTCTTTATTATTTATTTTCTATGAAAATATGATTTTTATATTATTTAAATAATATATGAAATGATTATTGGAATTATTATAATTACTATTTTATTATATGAATTTTAGTTCATATTATTAAGTTAATTATTTTAACTTAATTAATAATGTTATATATGAAAGATAAATCAGATATATGGAATTCAAACCCTAATTTTGGATTTTAAGTAATGAATGAGGACAATAATATTATATTAAATATAATATTCTTTTTCAGTGCTATAAATATATACTGTATGTACGTATTGATAATAGTTGATCAATTATGGCGTCTAATGTCAAAACCCTAATATTAATTTATTAAACCCTATTTTGAAACTAAAATGAGAGATTCAAGAATGTGTAGTAACAGTGTAATATGAATTATGTTGCATATTATAGAATTTCTGTTAATTAGGAAAAATCCTAATTAATATTTGAAAACCCTAATTTAAATTTAGAAACCTTAATTTGCTAATTAAGAACCCTAATTGCTAAAATTATAAACCCTGATAATTATTTTAGTAAATTGAATTGTTAATTTGGGAACCCTAATGATATTAAGAAACCCTAATTTTTTAAAACCCTAATTTTCTATTAAAAAAACCATAATTTTAATTAGTGTGTTTTAATTAAAATTTTATTAAACCTTAAATTTAATTTTTCAAACCCTAAAAATTAATTGGGAAACTTTAAGGTTTAAAATCTAGTGATTAAACCCTAGATTCAAGTACCATAGACAAGAATACTATTAAAATTGCTAACCAAATGACCATTATACCCTTTTTGTCCCATTCTTGAATTATTGCTAACTAAATCTTGTCAAATCTTGGCAAGTCATCAACCTAGTCTAAGCTAGGGGCTAAGAAAACATCAACTATCAGCCATTAATCATCCAAATACATTGCATACATGTTGTACATATAGATTAAGAGAGAAAAAGTCGCATTCATGCTCATTTGCTCTCAACCCTCATCCAAGACTCTCTCTCTCTAAAACCTCCAAAATTCCCTTACTAGATCAGTCACAAAACAAGCCCCACTATCACTTATATCAGATCAGAAGCTAAGAATCAAGAACTTGTTCAAAGAAAGGTAAAAACCTAACTTATAATCTGATCTTGAAGGCCATGTTAGATGTTATGATTTTATGTTAAAATATGTTGTTTGTAGTATATATTGATGATCTGGGTTGCTAGATGTTAGATCCATAACATCTAGAGGCTCGAATTTTAAGTTTCTAAAAATCTGGAAAATTTTTATATTATGTCTGACAAGCAAAGGTCAGAGGCTGTAGATCTCTCCCTGTTAATGATTTGTGGTGTTTTATGTTTTAGATATGTAGTATGACATGTGGTCTTTGATCTAGATCTGGAATCAGACCTAGATCATGTCCAGATTGCAAGTTATGGGTGATCAAAACCCGTTGACTGACCATGACTTTGCAAATCTGGGTAACCCAGATGTTACCCAGAAAGCTCTGACAAGATGTTTAGGGGCACGGATCTTTCAGTTGTTTGATTATTTGTTATGGTTGTTGTATCTAATCTGTAATATGATATATAGACTGCATGCTAAGGCCTTTAGAACACATAAATCTCAACTGACTGGATTCAGTGGCCGGTCAAAGCAGCTTGGTCGAACACAGTTCATGTTTTCTGGGTAACCTAGAAAACTGATGAACATGTGTTCTGACATGGGTTGATCGGCGCAAATCTTGTTGTTGTAATGTTGTTAGATGGATTTTATGTAATGGATCTCTACCCTGACATGTGGACTACAAGCTTGAACCGTTAGAACACCATAACACCAAACCGAACTCGATTAAATCAAGGCACAAAGTAGCTATCAAGCACTGTCTAGGCTTCTAGGTAACCCAGAAAACCCAGGGAGGGTCTGACAGCCACTTTGCAGCCTTATTACTTGCATTTGTAATGTTGTTTGACCTTGTTAGTTGTAGTTACATGTAGTGTTACATTAACACTACAAGATCAAAGTAATAGCATGCCCAGAAACATTACAAGTTACGATTTAAACTTGGTCAAACTAGCTAACTCAAAATTGGCGTATGAATGATTGAGTTTGCTGAAGAACACCTATAGTGACAGTTTTGTCACCACAGGTACCTTTAGCGACAGATAAATTAGAAAATTAATTATTTTATTAAATAATTAGAGAAAATTAGTTTTAAATTATTACAAATACATAACAAATTACTAAAAATTATTTTAAAGTATAAAAATTTAGTTTTTATTATTTTGACTATATTTCATAAATATTTAATATTTTTGGAATATTAAAGGCATTTAATTTATTTAATTTTTATGTTAAATAAATTATTTAAAAATGATTTTAATACTTAAAAAATCATTTAAAATTATATTATGGTATAAGAAAATATTTTAAGTTATTTTTAATGACTTTTAATATTTTGTGATGAATTTTATTAATTAATTAATATTAATGATAATTAAGTTATTTAATAAATGTATTAAATAAATTATAAAAAATAGATTTAATGATTTAAAAATTACATAAAAATGATTTAAAGGTTACAAAAATATTTTATGTTATAAAATATAACTTTTGATATTATGTCATGAAAAATATTAATAATTTAATATTAATGATATTAGATTTATTTAATATTTATATTAAAAAAATTATTTTAAATGAAAATAAAATGTTTAAAGATATTTTAAGTTATAAAATATAACTTTTAATATTTAAAGAATAATTTCATTAATAATTTAATATTAATGATATTAAACTTATTTAATAATTATATTAAATAAATAGTTTAAAATAGTTTTATTAATTTAAAAATCATTTAAAAATGATATAAAGATATTAAAAATATTTTAAGTTATAATTAATGACTTTTAATATTTTGATAAATAATACATTAATATTTAAATATTAATGGTGACTATTTAAAAATAATTTTTAAATGTTTTAAAAAAATTATTTAAGGGTAATATTAATACTTTAAAAATATTTTGAGTTATTATAAATAACTTTAATATTTTGACAATGGTTTTATTAATAATTTAATATTAATTAAATATTAATGATAATAGAATTATTTAATATTTAAATCATTTAATAATGATACCGATGTTTGAAAATTCATGATAAATTATAATAATTATTTAAAAAATTATTATAAGGCTATGAAAAAAATAATTCGACTAATATTTAAAATATCTAAACGAATATTGAACTACGCGATAGTGTTTTAGACTCGATAATTACCCGATAAAGTCGTCGGTACACTGAGGTGTTTCAAAAATTAATCCGGACTTAGATAATTAGACTAGATAAGTATTTGTTTATGAATCAATGACTAATATAACTATGTGACAATGTGACTAAGTTATGTGTTGACTGTAAATAGCAGTACTATGTGATATGATATATTATTCTAATCAAACGAATGATCTTATTAATGATAGATTTCGGTATAAAAGATAAAACGAAGTTGCATTATTGTAAGCAGCAGCTCAGGCAAGTATCCTACCTTTGCATTTACTTTATGCAATGGACATGAGTAAGAAAGTTTCATAATCATATTATTGTGCCAGATTATTAACTCTATTATTATTGATTATGTATCCAATTATTCATATTCATACAAGTTCTTAAATTATTCGATCATTGTTTATCAACACAGTATTAGTGCATAATCCAGATATTTATTCTGTTCGTTAGTTTCTAAATATGGTTATACAAGTGTCCCCACTTGGATAATCATTGTATTTAATCACATGTTGATACATACTTATTGATTTCGAGTATGTATATGTTGACTTAAAAGTCGTCTAAGCTATTTGATTTGGCTAGACACAAACTTAAAAATATTATTAAGCAAGATAGAACTTTATTGTATCCAACTAGGTTATTTTGGTTCGGATTCCCGACTAAGTATGAACATCCCGAACATGGAAAAACTATTGTGAACCTAAGATGGATAAGATGAACGATGATATCGTTCTTACATGTATTATTGATCAATACAGGACATAACGGGCTGATCACCCCCCGTGCCTGTAAGTTATGAAGATCTGTAGATGAATTTTTGTATACCTTTTTGAAAATAGAAAACAATGTTCATAGTCTATCGACTGATCTCCAGTTATAGTCAGTACGTAGTTTCAAAAATTTGATACAGAATTGATATGTTGTTATTATTGGTTCAGCTTACTTTATAATTATTATTTCATTGTAGAAGTGTCATTTAAAGAAAATATTTAATCTTTTCAGGTAATATTTATTGTTGCTATTACTTGCTGGGCAATCAAATGCTCATTCTTGCTTTAAATTTAAATGTTTTCAGCTAAGTATGATCAACCAGAAAGTTCAGGCAAGAACAAGGGGAAAGGAAAGCTATTCGAATGAGTTTTATAATATTCTGTGTAATAGTTAAAGTTTATTAAGACAATGATATTTATTATCTATGATGTAATGAATGTTTAAAGGTCGCGTACCTGGGATTTAGACTTTGATATATGTAAATTAAATTTGATATTTAAATTATTGTTATTATTAGTAGTATTATTTCGCTTATAGAAATGGTATCGTGAAGCACTGAGTCACAGTGATAATCGCCATCTATCATTTGTCTGGGACTCTTCAGTTAGAAACCCTTGTTCTGCATACTGAAACCCTTATTTCTTTCTTCTGTTCGTGTGTTCTTCATCTATATTGATCGTTTTTGGTGATTTATTCTTCATTTTCGTGATCGTTATTAGTTTAGTTGTTCGTCATTATCGTAGTTACTGGCTATCGCTGTTGCACAATGGTTCAGTTGGTTTTTGTCAGGAATAAGCATGAGAATGTTATTCCTATTTATATATGATTTGATTATGATATATATGAATGAATATGCAAGTATGCTTGTATTAAGAAAAGCTGTAAAGTCCTTTGATAGATAATAAAAACATGTGTACAAGGACTTAGAATGAATTGATCAAATGTGTTAGGTTGATCCTACATAAGCAAAATAGCTTTGTAAAGTCCTTAAAAAAATGATGTACAAGGACTATAAATATAGAAAGATCAAGCATGTTAGGTTGATCTTATAATGTAATAGATAGGCTTGTCTGATCGTCGAACACTGCACCAAAAATCGTAGTCTACCAGGAGAGTCAAGGAAAACTCGGGAGCTATCGAGGCAGAATCGTAGTCTGCAAGATAGTAGATCTCGGAGTTCGTAGACTGCCAGGAGAGACGAGGAAGGATCGTAGTGTGTCGAGAAGAACTTCCTCGGAGCCTTAGTCTGCTGAGAAAGTCATGTTCAGAATCGTAGAGACAGCCTGCCTACGAGCCGACCGAGCATCTGCCAAAGCCAAGTCAAGAATCGTAGACTACACCCGGAGTCGTAGACTCTACTGATGCTGAAGCCAAATCAGGATCGTATACTACACTCGAAGTCGTAGAGTCTACTGATCATATCTGAGGCAGAGATCGTAGTCGAGCAAGATCAGATGAAGACAACGAGCACAAGGACAGAAATCGTAGTGTGTCAAGATCTGATCTCGGAGTCGTAGTGTCTGTACAACCGAAGCTAAATCGTAGAGTGCAGAACTAAGATGTGCTCACAATGCCAAGGCAGAATCGTAGAGCATATACGATTCTCAACAAATGAGCACTCCCAGAATATCCAAAGAAATAAAGCCTCTGGTCCAAGCTACAATGTTACATCCAACCTGAAGGAAACCAAAGAGCGCTCAACGAATGACATGCAAGCTAACTGAAGATCTAAGCACCAACCCAATCAGCATTCAGATTGAGTTGAAAAGCCATTCGAGATGAAGTCTTTCACAAGTTGATCAGTAGAAGACTTCAGTAACTGACTAAGGAAAAGTCAGCAACTGCAGTAGCTGTCAAGTGAATAGAAGAAAACGATCTTATAAGCAACCAGGATCGTAGTGTTTGTCGAATAAAGAAGGAACTGATGGAGTGTACACAGAGATACTGGTCAGCCTCTGAAGAACAAGGCTAAAGTGATTAAGCATTGGGTCAGTCCATTGATGATAAGTGAACAGGAGATCACAAGGAGAAAGTGAGCTGGACACGCCACAAATCTGAAGTGTCTTGCTATTCAGAAGGGGGCCAGAACAAGGAGTCAAGCCATCAGTATCTAAGAACAGTTGAGGCAAACAGAAGCATTGAAGCACTGCACAGAAAAAGGAAGAGGTGTTCTACATTGAAGATCCAGTAAACACTCTTCAGGATCATAGTGTTGACTCTACCAGTCAATGAGAAACATTCAACAAGACACTACGATCAGGTCCAAAAAAGCATGCATCAGAATCGTAGAGTTCGGTCATCCAAAGATTGAAGCATTGGCAACGGTTCAATCTGAAGATTGATATTCAGACAAGAGCTTATTGAGAGGATCGATGCAAAAGGACAACCTCTGATCAAGAAATCAGAAGGAGGAAATAAAGTCGTCGACCTGTCCAAGACATCAAAGTAACATATCTGACGGGGTAGGTGAAACAGTAGACTGTAGTGTCAGAAAGTCAGAAAAGAGAATGTTATGTCACATCTACAGGCTACACCAAATAACTCAAGATCTGTGAAGCAATTCATATAGCTCACAACGGCTACATTCCAACGGGAAGATTGCGAAGGAGTATAAATCAACAAGAGCTTCAAAGATCAAAGGTTGCTGAAGTTACTGAGTTTGGAGAAATGGTGGACTGATCTAAATAACGTAAAATAGTGAGTGACCAATGAAGGTCCGAAAGCTCACTCTACGATCCACCAAGAACACTTGGAGATAAATAGAGTAAGAAGTAGAAGTGAGAGTTCTACTATGTAGAAGTGAGAGTTCTACTACAAGAAGAGTGTTCTGAACTGTCAAGAGAAAGAAGAGCTTCAATATCATCTTGATGTCTATCATGGGAAGACTCTAAGTACAAGAGAGAAGAGCTTACAGTCATCTTAGTAAGTCCATCATGAGAATACATCAAGTATCAAGGAAGAAGATTACCAACGTCATCATGGTGTCAAGCTTGAGAAAGTTTTTAAGTACCTAACAGAATAGCTTACAGTCATCCTAATGCAGTTCAACAAGGGATTATTAGAAGTGGTTGAGTATCTGAAGAAGCTGAGCATCATGCAACACTCAACTGCACCTCAAGGATGATCACGTCAAGCTGCTAAACATTCATAGATGAAGAGCTTAAAGAACATCTTAGCAGCACCTCCAACAAACAAATAACATCAACAACAAGAAGCCAGGGCCTAAGGGGTCCTTGTCCGGAGGGACTGAATGAAGTTCCAAGCCTGCTGGGCTTGAAGAGTTCTTAGTGAACTGAAGTTCCAAGGTTGCTGGCCTTGAAGAGTTCTTAGTGAACTGAAGTCCAAAGGCTACTGGCCTTGAAGGAATCTTAGTGATTCAGGGTGCTACCCTTCCTTAGTAGAAATCCTACTAGTTGAAAGCAGAAGAGTGGATTAGGAGCTTGAGTCTCTGAACCACTTAAAATCCCTTGTGTCTTTTACTTTATGTCATTTACATTATGCACTTAACTGCTATAACTGCTATGTATGTATTAACTGCTTACCACTGAACTAACTCTAAGAACAATGTATGCTTGATTATGAATATATCAATGAAGGGGATCTTTTACTTATTCTGTTGTGCTTGAAAAGATTCTTATGTTTGTCATATGCTAAATCATTAGCAATACAAAATAAACGAGAAAATTATTTGAAATTAAAAAGGATCTATTCAACCCCCCCCTTCTAGATCTATTGTGTGCCTACTGGGAATTAATAATTGGTATCAAAGTAGGTTCTCATGCTAACATTGCTCTAAACTTAGTTTAGTAGGAAGTCACTTATAAATGTAGATGAGCTCAAACATTGGAAATATTGTATACAGGTAGATGTGTGTATACACCTAAAGCTGCTCAGATTGGTCCATGCTCTTAAATGCCATTACAACAAGACCAATCCATGGCCGCAGTCAATCTTGTAGTCTGAAGACCAGGCTAGGAAGCTCAAGAGAAATCATCAACAGAAAAGAGTCAAACATCCACCAGCCTAAAAGGATGAAAAGGCCATACATGCTAAGAAATGCTTATCCAGAGAAGAAAGAAGAACTTCTCAAACATGTGTCTGGCCAACCAGCAGCTGGATGTAAACCTTGTGAACTCAAAGATGTCAAAGAACTAAAGATGCTGAGATTCTCTTAGATTACATCTTCAAGACCACGACTGATTGATTGAAGGTCAATTGGAGCAACAAGTTATCAGGAGCAAATGAGAAACTATGCACATCCATGCCTAACCTCAGTATATCTAAGCTAAATGATTGTTAAGAAACTGACAGTAACAAGGTACGGTTCCTCACTAATATAATTGTGTATATCATGTTGCACCTCCTTATGAACTATAACAGTATTCATTCAAGGAATCATAATCTACCTAAAAAGGTGAAGAGAGAAAGTACACTGAAGTTGGAAACTTAAATGTTTACAAACTTTCTCTCCATCCAAGTTTTAGGCTGAAGATGACATCTTGAAAGAAATCTGAAATGGGTCATAAGAATATCAAAGGTTAAATTAATCTTATGTGAAGTAATCTTTGCTGAAGGGTTAGTATGTATGTACAAGCCTGTGTTCTAAGTGTTTTATAACACACAGAGTATGATCAGTTCTACTAGAGTATCTTGAAGATTCGTAGAAACTGATCACCTCCATGAATCAACCAGATACACATAAGTAATAGTTTTGATTCTCACTCTGTGAATATTTAAACTCTGTGAACATAACCAAGCAAATGATGAAAACATCAAAGAAAAGAGTGTTTTATTAAAATGGCAAATCTTACACACACTCATCATCATGCATCTCAAAAAGGTAATAACTAAATTAGTTACATGCATGAATATGATTGTTGGTGATCAATATGATGATTATTCCAATATATAAGGAATAGGGATTTTGAAGGCTAACCTAGTAGGACCCATTTAACCATGGGTACCAAAAATAGAAATTTATAACCTGTAGGTACTTGGTCTATCTGGACACACTAAGGAATGGTGAAGTAGAAGACTTCAGTCAAGAAGATTCAACCAGCAGAAGGCTTAAGACTGTTCAAAAATGATTCTGACAAAATTCCTATATGTCAAAGCCGGTCCTTAAAGACCTACTGAGTTAACTTGAATAAAGCTCACATGGCTGCTAATATTTATATAGAAGTGAGTCATTCAACCAAAGATGAAAAGGGTCTTAGATGCTCAATCATGCAAAGTATGTCACATAAGAAGAATCCTCAAGGAAGCTCACATCAGAGGATCATCGAGCATCAGTCATAAGGAGCTCATTACGGGAGCAGAACTTCACATACACAAGACTGTCAAAGTAGACTACGTTCGTAGTACTATCAAATGATTGTAGAGTAAATAGCCCTGAAGATATTCATATCTATGATACAAGAAGATTTAATTGAGAATGGTGATTCCAGTAAGGAGATAGACAAGGCTGCCGTTTAATGCACATGAAGAAAAGGAAATTACATCTATCTGAGAAGACAACTTCAACCATGGGGGAGCAATGATCTGTTAAGGAACAACAACACTGAGATATACTATGAAACAATGTACCAGCTACAGAGTCCCAAAACTTTGTGACTGATGAACCAAATAAAGATTCATAGTCAATAGGAACGTTTCAAAACGTACTACTGATAACCTATCAGCCACCTAACTCAAAGTCGTGGAGTGCCTACGATCAAACATCTGATCGTAGTGTAAGAGCAGGAGGACACCATGACTACAGCCAATGCAAATGACCAAAAGTTGGTAGAGGATCAGTGACACCCCCAAATCCCGGTACTTCATTTCCTCAGGATTTGGTGTTCACGTAATCAAAACATTCATTTCTAACTACCCAATTATAATAAAATTGAATAACAAAACCTGCCCATACAGGATTAAACTTAAATAAATCTTCCAGGTTAACTAACCTTTACAAACAATCATTCATGCGGAAAATTAAAATAAACTTCATTACAATATTTAAACCAAGTCTGAAAATAAACTATTCAACTATTACAAGTCTTCAGCATTGCTTCGTCTTTCCTTTCCCTTTACTGGTACTAGGTACATCACCAGTTTCAACCTTAGCTGTAAGAAATTTTACAGGCAAGAGTGAGCAAACAAGGCCCACTTGAAATAACAATAATTAAATCATTAAACTTTTACATCATTTGTCAACATTAAGCTCAATAGAATTTAACAATATATTCTATTAACTTTTGAAAAGCTTTAACCTTTACTGAGGGTCTAATGACCGCGAATCATGTCCACAGTTATAAGTAATTTTTTAACTTAAACTTTAACAGTCATAAGACTATAAGGACTTCACGTAATTAGGGGGATCAACCCTTCGTACAATGTATTGTGCACAATCATTTCAACGCTAAGCGTAACCTCTTATAAAAGAGTTGTTCTTCTCAGTATTTAGAATACAAGTCCGTACCAAAGTGAGTTTGGTTTAGATACATCATGGGGTAATTTAGAATTCAACGGTAATCAACTAAGGTTTAGTTGATTACAAACGACATAACTGTATACTATGGAACAATCATAGTTTAATTGATGTTTATAAATTGACATCATGCTTTAGGGATAATCTAATAGCATACAATTTGAATAATTATAACCTACCTTGCTTGAACAATAATAAGACAAGGTCAATTAAATAATAAACATCCACAACATGTATATAATTGTACATGCTAAACCACAAGTTAAGTACAAGAATAACTTGCTCCAAATAAATTTACACCATTATATGATAATCGAAATTGAAACAATAATTAGTTCAATAACACCAATGATTAGAAAACTTATACAATAAAGAACTTGCTAAATATCAAAAGTTAAGGCTTAGAAACTTGCTCAATGTGAAAGGTAGGTTTAGGAAACTTGCCTTAAGCACAAGCTACACTTTTACCACTTGAATTGATACCCTAAACATATGTCATATTGACATAATTAGTCATAACCAACATTGTACATTTATATAAACAATTACATTCATCATATGGGTTGAATTACCCATTCACATAATCAATTATTTTTTAAGTAGATAATACTTAATAACATGATAGTTCATAGTCTAATAATACTGAAATTATCATTTAACATTATTATGATAAACACATAACATTTATTTTTAAGTTTTGTATATTTAAACAAAACTGTCAGACAGTTCTGCCAAGTCGCGCCGCGGCCCCACAGAACTGTCTGATAGTTTTGTTTAAATGTACAAAACTTAACTCGATAACAGGCCGTATTTACGATGAGGTGCATGATCGCAACGTGGAACTTCAGGATACAGTTGAGGAATTGCAAGAGATAGTAGCTGAACAACAGACTGCAATGACACAGAAGGACGATGAGATCCTAGATCGTGAAGAACGACTGACTAACGCCGAGGAGAAATTAATACAGACTGAAGGAGAGAAAGAACAATTGATCGAGATGGTCGCTGAACTGGAGAGCAAGCTGAGAGAAGAAGCTGCTAAGAGGGCAAGAGCTGAAGATGCATACGAGGAACCTTATCAACGAACTGGAAGAGCAGCGAGAGACGCGCAGGCAAAGAGGATGAAGATGGAAGAGATGGATAAAGTATTTAACACCGCAATTAATCGAGCTCAAGATCGGGTCATGGGATATCCGATTCAGTTCGAGATGCTGCCATCATTCGTGTTAGATCGCAGAACAATGTTTTGAGTCATGGAGGAAGAACGTGATAGGGCTACGAAGTACCTTAATAGATCATCGTAGAAAATGTGTCGGTAATGTACGTAATAAGTATTAAATAATGTGTAAGTCCCTAGTGTTAAGTAACCATGGGATATGATAATAATGATGTTGTCCTGAAACTTTTGTAGTTCAGGAAAGGAATGTAGATAGCAGAGATGCTATTGTGTTATGTTTTCAGAAAGTTTATGAATAAATAAATGTTATTATTTTGTTCAAAGTGTTATGTGCTATGTGGTTATTTCTTTTATAGAGGCAAGTTAATTAGAAATACTTAAAGAAGTTGGGTAATGGTCTAATAGATGTTTTACTTTAACAGAAAATGCCTCCCAGACGTCAGTCAACACGACAGAGAACCACTGAAGGAACTAACAATAACGACAATGTTGATGCGAATCCCGTTCAACAACTAGTAACACTACTGACAGGAGCGTTACAGAATCAACCTCAAAACCAAGGTACAACGTTTAAGGAGTTTAAGGCGGTTGGACCACCTGAATTCCGTGGGTCCATGAATCCAGTCGAAGCACAAACCTGGATTATGGAGATAGAGAAGGTGTTCGATGTCGCTAGGGTAGGGGATGATCAGAAGACTGCTTTCGCAACGTTCATGTTGAAAGCAGAAGCTAGTTATTGGTGGCAGGCTAATAAAACTCGTGAAGGGACAGGAGTGATGACTTGGGATAGGTTCAAGGAGTTATTTTTCGAGACCTATTTCCCGGAGAGTTCGAAGAGTCAGCTGGAAGTACAGTTTCTAGAACTGAAGCAAGGGACGATGACGGTATCTGAGTATGCCGCAAAATTCAATGAATTGGCGAGGTTTGCGCCATATCAGGTTAGCACAGATGAGCGTAAGGCGAAGAGGTTTGAACAGGGACTGAAGCCATGGTTGTACAGTAGGGTTTCCCTGTTCCAATTGAAGACGTTTGAAGCAGTGATGGAGAAAGCAGTACTCGCTGAAGGTGGAGGCGAGGCGGTGACAAAATTTAACCAGGAACAAAAGAAGAAGAAGAATGAGAATGAGGTGAAGAATGGTGGTAGTAGCAGTGGAAACAACAACAAGAGGAAGTGGAATGGGAGTATGGGTACTGGAAACCAGCAAGGTAACCAACAGAACAAAAAGTTTGAAGCATGTGCGACATGTGGAAAGTTTCACAAGGGTGCGTGCTTGATGGGAAAATGAGTTTGCTACAATTATGGCCAGGAGGGTCACATCGCCCCAAATTGCACTCAATCAAAGAAGAATGCGTGCTTCACGTGCGGATCCAAGGATCACTTTGCTCGTGAATGTCCTAAGAAGAAGGAGGGAGTGACAACCAGAAGCAAAGGAGATAACAATGGAGGTGCGTGGACTGTTACAGGACCTGCAGCATCAATCAAACCCACAGCCAGAACCTTTAACATGACTGTGCAAGATGTTGTGCAATCAAAGGATGTAGTTTCAGGTATTATCCCAATCAATGATATTGATGCATATGTATTATTTGATTCGGGTGCTACTTGCTCGTTTATATCTGATGAATTTGCTAAGAGGTTAGAATTGCCTAGAGAAGAACTGAATTTTCCTTTGAACATAGAAATTGCGAATAAGGAAATAATCCCTGTTAGATTCGTATACAAGAACTGTAGGGTGAACATTAAGGAAAATGTCTTGTTGGTAGATTTGATTCCGATTAGACTGGGGGAATTTGATGTAATTTTGGAAATGGATTGGTTGTTCAAATGCGGAGCGGTAATTGACTGCCAAAAGAAGTGTGTAAACCTTATGACTCCATCAAAGGTAGTATTTTATGGTAGCAAGTCGCCTAGACAAATGAAATGTCTGACGACTATGCAGGCCAAGAAATTGTTGAGTCAAGGTTGTGTGGGCTATTTAGCTTACATAGTCGATACTCAAAAGAAGGGGGTAAAGCTGGAAGAAATACCAGTAGTGAGGGAATTCAAAGACGTTTTTCCAGAGGATTTGCCAGGACTTCCGCCTGACAGAGAAATTGAGTTCGTGATCGACTTAGTACCGGGAACAACACCGATATCGAAGGCCCCGTACAGAATGGCTCCGGTAGAAATGAAGGAACTAATGGTTCAGTTGCAAGAGCTGCTGGACAAGAAATATATTCAACCAAGCGTATCGCCGTGGGGAGCGCCAGTTTTATTTGTGAAGAAGAAGGACGGGTCAATGCGTCTTTGCATTGATTATAGGGAGTTAAACAAAGTCACTATTAAAAACAAATACTTGTTGCCAAGAATAGATGACTTGTTTGATCAACTGAAGGGTGCTAAGTACTTTTCGAAAATAGATTTGAGAAGTGGTTATCACCAATTGAAGGTAAGAAAGGAGGATATACCACGAACGGCATTCAGAACTCGGTATATGGACATTACGAGTTTCTGGTGATGTCTTTTGGTTTAACCAATGCACCTGCTGCGTTCATGGATTTGATGAACAGGGTGTTTAAAACCATTCTAGACAAGTTTGCAGTGGTATTCATTGATGACATTCTAGTGTATTCCAAAACTCAAGAAGAACACGTGGAACACTTACGTCTGACATTGGAGACACTAAGAAAGGAAAAACTGTACGCGAAGTTCTCTAAGTGCGAATTTTGGCTCGACCGTGTACAATTTTTGGGGCATGTGATTGACAAAGATGGGATCTCAGTGGATCCGTCGAAAGTGGAAGCAGTAATCAATTGGGAACAACCAAAAACACCATCGGAAGTGATGAGTTTCTTGGACTCTGGCTGGTTATTATAGAAAATTTATTCAAGATTTTTCTAAGATAGCCACTCCGCTAACAAATTTGACAAGAAAAATTGTAAAGTTCGTTTGGACGGAGAAGTGCGAAGAGAGTTTCCAAGATTTGAAGAAGAAGTTAAGTGTGGCACCTGTATTGACTTTGCCAGATAATACAGGAAATTTTATGGTATATAGTGATGCCTCACATAAAGGGTTGGGTTGTGTTCTTATGCAGAACGGCAAAGTTATTGCCTATGCATCAAGACAATTGAAGGATTATGAGAAGGGGTATCCGACTCATGATTTGGAATTGGCTGCAGTGGTGTTTGCTCTAAAAATATGGAGACACTATCTTTATGGAGAGAAATGTGAGATCTACACAGACCACAAAAGTCTGAAGTATTTTCACTCAGAAGGAATTGAACATGCGTCAAAGAAGGTGGATGGAATTAATAAAAGATTACGATTGTGAGATCTTTTATCAGGGGTAAAGCGAATGTAGTTGCAGATGCTTTAAGCAGGAAAGGTCGGGAGAAGTTGATGCTGATAACAAACTCAAAAGGAGCTCATTTCAGCAATGACAAAATTGGAGTTAGAAATCAAATTTCCAAAAGAATCTGACGAACAACTCTTCCAGATAGAAGCTGATCTAACTTTAGTGAACAAAGTGAAAATTGCTCAATTACAAGATGGGGAGAGTGTGGGAAAAATCAAAGAGAATTTGGGTGAAGGCGGAGATGTAAAATACAAGGTCGATACCGAAGGTTTACTACGGTTCAATGGACGAATTTGGGTTCCAGAGCTGAAAGAAGAAATTCTGACTGAAGCTCATAGCTCAAAGTATTCAATTCATCCAGGAAGCACGAAAATGTATCAGGATTTGCGCCGCCGACATTTTTGGTGGCCAAATATGAAAAGAGATGTTGCTGAATGCGTAGCGAAATGCTTGACATGTCAGAGAGTAAAAGCCGAACATCAAAGACCCAGCGGATTACTCCAACCGTTAGAAATACCAGAATGGAAGTGGGAACACATCACGATGGATTTTGTGGTAGGTCTTCCAACTACTCAGAGAGGATGCGATGCGATTTGGGTAATAGTGGACAGACTGACAAAATCAGCGCACTTTTTACCAAAAAATATTAGATTCAATCTTGATCAGTTGGCAAGATTGTACATTAAGAAGATCGTTTTGAGGCACGGAGTGCCAGTATCAATTGTTGTTGATAGAGATTCGCGATTTACATCAAATTTCTGGAAGA